>LPNX010403130.1:421538-472075 GCA_001517045.1 Pseudotsuga menziesii
CATAATGAAATAAAGACTGAAATAGATATTAGAACTCGAAGAAGATAGATTTATTGCAGGTTTCCAGCAACAGGTGCAGAAAGCTTGAGAAAAAGCGTGGCATGACAGACACATCAAGAAGAAACAATTCCAGCAGGGTGATCTTGTGCTCCTCTATGACAGCAAATTCATGAAGTTCCCAGGAAAGTTCAAGACACATTGGAAGGGCCCATATATAGTACAGAAAGTTACTGATGGGGGCGCAGTCCAGCTAGCTAAGTTAAATGGAGAACTTTTCCCTTCTATGATAAATGGGAGTCGTCTAAAAAAGTACAGGGACAGGCCAGGTACTCAGAATCAGAGGTAGCACCAAGAAAGAAAAGTATACGTACCCAGAACAGCTGAAATCGGGTACTGGACCATAAGACAAGCTGCTCATAACACTAGGCAATGTCGCAATCTGAAGGCTGAAGTATGGAAAGTCGAAGGTTGGTCAGGGGTCGCAGGGTCATACTGTGTCGAAGTGGAAGGTGGTTGTTGTGTCGTAGGTTCCAACTGTGTCGCAGCGTAGAATGTGATGGATGGGACAAAATGAAATTGGCGGCAGCGGCACGTGAGCTACTCTCAATACCTGTAATTATGAGATTTTGGGAAAATCTGAGGCCGGGTGTGACGAGATTCTTGGCATTCAAGCAGATTTGGTGTCATTAATACACTATGCTGACAAATTTTGTAACGGAATTCTATAAGTAAGCTACATTGGCTTGTGAAATTTTCCTCGAAGCACTTCTTGGAGTTTGCTCGACTGGAGCCATGTCAAACAATTGTGAATTCCAGGAGCTAGTATGAGAGTTCAGAGAGAGAGGTCTGCAGAACCTTTTGAGTAATCTGCTAGTATAGTCATATTTGACCTAGGTACATAGGCAGGCAGAAGTTCGCTCTAAATCAGGCGAAGGCAGGCACAAATTCACTCTAACGTGGAGCAAAGAAGGCCATAAGACCTCGCCAAACGATTCTGGGGAGCCCCGCCCTGAAATCTTCCGGCATAGCAGAACCGTGGTAGCTGTGTGTCTTATGCAGCGTGACACGCAATTCCAGGGGACCCCAAGCTATGGATGGTTAAGTGTCGGCAACCCGAGCAAGGGATGGGGGTGTAGATGGATCCACAAGGCCTTGCTCAGTATAATTATCAAAAAGGAAAGAAGCGGGCAGCCGACAACCAGTAGGAAGGACTCCAGGAACCAGCGCATAGTGTCTTCGCCAAGCAAATTTTACCACCAGCCGAGCAGATAAGTGCCCCGGGACGGGACATTGGTGAGTCTTAGGGGCCTGTTGGGGCGCGCACCTCAACGGTCCTTAAGATGGGTAACCCCGTGGGTTTTGACTCAAAATAGTCTTAGGGGTGTCAGGGGTTGAGTCAAAGTCCTCTATTGTAATAAACCCGCGGCTTAAGACCAGGGTTTAGGGTTTTGGGTGCCCATGGTTTGAATCCATGTTTTTGTAAATAGTGTGATATAAATAGGCACTTGGGTAAATAAGAAAGGTTAGGATTTTTGATGTAAATAAAGAAAGGCGAAGCTAAGGCTGATTGTGTAAGGAAAGGTTAAGTCCCAGCTGTGTGCGTGGACGACCTATGCAGCTGTGTGCGCAGAGGGTTTTTGTAAGAAGATTAAGGAAATATCTGCAGCTGTGTGCGCAAAGGCCTGCTGCTGTGTGCGCGGCTTGAAGGGACTGAAGGGATCTGCAGCTGTGTGCGCAGATCAAACTATGGTTTTGTAGCACATTGAATAAAACACAGTTTTGTGGACGTAGCCCCTACACTGGGGGTGAACCACGTTATATCTGGTGTTGTGGTTTGTTGTGTTGTTTCTCTTTCTGTTGTCTTTTATGCATTAATAACTGTATACATTTGATAAATTAGATCACTGCTAATAACAAGCTTCGCTGTGAATTCCCTGTAGTGGGTTAAGCAAGTCACGGTTGTTTATCTATCTGCGAATTTGTATATGAGTGAATGATAAAGCTGTGTAATTATTGATTAATAAGTTTATTAAAGGCTAAGGTATAGTAATATCCCTCTCTGCTTGCAGAAACCTGATTCTGCGGCACCCCATAACTGTTTCGGGTGAGACTGCAACCTGCGCGCAGGTTGTTGCCGAAAGGGCCAACACTGTGGGTCTTTTGTTGGTGCGACATAAAAGGATTAAACCCGGGTCTGCCCTATTTCCCAACAGGGTTAGAAGTTAGTCAATTTTAAAGGAGACCTTTTGACCTCGTCCAATCCCAATTTTAAATCCGTTGGAGCCCTTGGGACATTTTCAAAAGCCTTGTACACCCTGTAGAGTGTTTAAGTACCCCTAAGTCATCTTATGGTTCCCCGTTTGTTTCTTTGGATTCTCTAGTACGACAACCTATGCCCTAGTACCCTAGAATATTCCTTGGCGAGTTGAAGAAGTGTAGAACTTCAAAGAGTCCAAATGACCCATTATGTGGTCATTTGTGTTTTTAATGAGGTCATGTTACCCTAGGAGAAGTCTAGGCACCCCCACACCATGGTGGTGTTGAGATCCTTGATACCCTTGATATGATGAGTATATGGTGGAGATCTCCTCCTTGTTGATGTTAAGTATGTAGATGTGAAGACCATTGAATCCATCATACCTTTGATGATGTCCATTGAATCCTTTGACCTTGGAACTTATCCATAAGGTAACATCGTCTTTGACACCTTTATGTGTGGAATCTTTGAAGTCCTGAACAAATTGAATAATTTAAGGGTATTGGTATTATTCCAAGAATTTTCAAATAAACCCATCATAGGGAGATATTCCTCATCAATCCATTTTCATTGATACGTGGAACATCTTGTAACTCCTTACAGTTGAAGAGATATGAATTTTTGAAGTTCATGCACCCCACCTTTTTGGGTCAGCTAACCAAACAAAAGAGAATTTAAGTATTTTGAATTTTGAATTGCATGTCGGCCGAGTTTGAGGTACTAACCGTCCATCTAATACACTTTGATGTCTTCGGAGCAAGCATAATCCAATATCATTTTGATAGCTTCCATTCTGGCTATTGGTGCAAATGTTTCTTCAAAGTCTATTCCTTCGATCTGAGCATAGCCTTTACAAACCAATCGAGCCTTGTTTCTGATCACCTTTCCATCTTCATTCATTTTGTTTCTGAAAACCCACTTTGTGCAGATCACATTCTTGTTTCTTGGTCTAGGAACAAGTTTCCATGTTTCATTCTTCTCAATTTGATCTAATTCTCCTTCCATTTGTTTGAGCCACTGCTCATTTCTACTGGCCTTTGCAAAAGTTCCTAGTTCAGTTGTAGACAATAGAGAGAAGTGTACTTGCTCATTTCTTCCAGATAGTCTTCTTCTAGTTCCTATTCCGGAATCCTTATCACCCATAATGTTATTTAATGGATGATTCTTCTGGCACTTGTTCTTAGGTATATGTTGATCCTTTTGTTCTTCTTGTTCCATAGTTGGTTGATTCTATTCTTCATCTTTCAAGAGTTGTTTTTCATCTAGTTGTTCTTCCATTTTAATTTTCTTCCTTTATTTCGAATCGAAAACTTCTTCTTCTTCATCGTTTGATTCTTCCGAGTCTTCTCTAGATGATGTTAGTATGCCCTCATCTATTTTTGCGTTGATGCTTTCGATCACCTTGTCTAATCTCAAATTGTGGCATTTATAAGCTTTCCTCTTGGATGAATGTCCAACAAATATGCCCTCGTCTACTCGAGAGTCAAATTTTCCAATCTTCATATCTTCTCTTTTGATGTAGCACTTGCTTCCAAAGATTCTAAAGTGTCGTACATTTGTTTCTATTCCTGTCCATAGCTCGTAGGGAGTTTTATCATTTTTGCTTCAAAGTAATCCTCTGTTCAATATGTGTATTGTTGTATGAACCGCGTGTCCCCAAAATTTGTCATTCAACTTGGATTCATTCAACATGGTTTGAGCCATCTCCATTACTGATCTATTCTTTCTTTCAACAACTCCATTTTTCTGAGGTTTTCTGGCTACTAAAAATTGTCTCTTTATTCCAAGATATTCACAATATTTGTTGAATTCATCTGAAGTGAATTCTCCACCGTTGCTGGATATTAGGCACTTGATTCATGATCCTGTTTCATTCTCGACTAGTTCCTTGAATGTTTTGAAACATCCAAAAGATTCTTACTTCCTATTGAGAAGACATACCCATGTCATCCTGGTGTAGTCATCAATAAGTAGCATGAAATATTTTTCACCATTCAGTCCTTTTCTCTTGGTTGGTCCACATAGGTCAGTGTGAATGAGCTCCAAAGGTTTTGTAGAAGAATTCTCTTTTGTCTTGAAATGTACTCTTGTTTTTTTTCCATGTTGACACTGTTCACATACAGAGTTAGCAGGATTTGTAACTTTCGTCATATTTTGAACTTCTTGGTTTTCATAGATCTTGACCAAATTGTCAAAATGTATATGCCCCATTCTTCTATGCCAAAGCCAGCTTTCATATTCTTTTCCCAAGTGACATTTCTCGGACTCAATCTTATCCAACACGTATATGTTGTTGGGGGTCCTAGTGGTTGTGTCTATTAACTTTCCTGATCATTGCTTCCTTATTTTGCATCCTTTTGAATTGAAGAGGAGTTCATGTCCTTGATCACACATCTGACTGATGCTTATCCAATTATGCTTCATGTTTTCTACAAGCAATACATTTTCAGCCAAGGAGTTTTTTCTTCCAAGCTTCATTGTTCTTTTCCCCAATACATTTGTTGAATTGTTGTTTCCGAACAAGGTAGATCCTTTGTCCTTCTCAATATTAACAAAATCACTTTTGTTACCTTTCATATGCTTGGAGAAACCGCTATCAACATACCATTCACCAGAGTTGTTGTTCTGAGCTTGAAGAGCAATTCCACATCCATAGTTGTCCGTGTGTTTAATCCATACATTGTTTGACATTTACTCATTTCTTACTGTAGATATCTTCATTCTATAATCTTTGGATATATGTCCAAAGTTGTTACACTTGTAACATTCTACTTCTGATATCAAGGGACTAAACTTGTTACTGTACCGTGGTCTTCTGAGGCTTGTAGGGTTATTCCTTGTTTCAAAGTTTCTTCTTTAAAAACAATTTGTAGCTTTGTGTCCAAATATTCCACATGTAAAGCAATGCCCATAAAAGAAGTATCCATACCTGGGAACATATGAAGTAGGTGCTTTTGTGAGATCTGGTCTTTTAGTTGGCCTTCCTTTTGATAAGGGTTGTTCTAGTTGACATTCAATCTCTTCTTCATCTGTGGAGTCCTTGACAACTTCTGCATAAATTCTTAGCTCCTCTTCATTACCTATCATCATTGAGCCTGAGGCCTCCTTAGTATTCTGCTTATATCCTATATCGGTCTTGTCGAAGAATGGCTTCTGATTGCTGATGATTTGCTCTAGAATCTTGGAGTTGTTCTCATAACTCTTGCAAATATATTTTGTCTGTAATTTTGTCTTCGAGGATACTATCTCAACCTCGCAATTTTATTTTTATTTCATACTTTCCATCAGTTGTTCAGTAAGAGAGTCTTCGATTCTTTTGGCTTCTTCTAGTTTCACCTTTAAGTTAGCAATGATTTGTTGAAACCTTTGTGCTTCTTCCTTAAGTACCATGCTCTCCTTCCTGACTTTCTTCAACTCTTTCAAGGCACTTATAAGTTTTGCATCAAGATCTACTTCACCTTCAACTTCGGAGTATTCATCACCATTGGATCCTCATTTGAGTTTATTTCCATAAAGAGTACCTTATCTGGTTCACCATCATCATCAGAGTCACTGCCATTGTCATTGTCAGAGTCACCACTGGATGAGTTGTTGTCCCTTTTTGTATAGAGACTTTTCTTCTTTGCAAACTTCTCTCTATTCTTATTCTTGTAATTATTGTACTTCTTGTAGGGTTTGAAGTTTTCATCTTCATCACTATTTGAGTTCTTTGCATATGGACATTTAGAAACAAAATGACCTATCTTTCCACATGAAAAGCATTTAAGAGGTAACTTGCCTTTGTATTTCCTAGTTCCTTTCTTCAATTTCCAAACAAAGTTAGTTATTTCTTCATCATCAGATTCATCACTTGTTGGTTTGTCCATTGTTGATTTGTTCTTCCCAACTTGTTTGGAGGAGACCTTGAATGTTGTTTCCTTTCTTGACATGTCCTCATCTTCAATTCTCATTTTGTAAGCCACAAGAGTCCCATACAGCTGATCTACTGTCATAGTCTTCAGATATGTTCTTTCTTCTAGGGCAGAGATCTTGGGGTTGAACCTCTTGGGAAGAGTTCTTAGAACTTTTTGAACAACTATGGCCTCCTCAACTTCTTCTCCCAAACATTTGATGGTATTCACATCATCACACTATGGTATGTATGTACATCATATTGTATAGGAGTGCATCAACATCATAGAGTGTACATAATTATCACATGCATTATCATCATAAAGTGTATCATATCATAGCATAAAGGTATGCAACATCATCATCATAGCCTCCATGATGACTTCAAATATATATACCAATATAGAGGCTCACATACTAAGATCAAAGATGAACTCTATCCATGAGAGACATGTGCCATCACAAGAGAAACCCAAAAGCATGAACCATACATTTTCGAAGATCACAAGATGAAGAAACAATAGAAAAACCAAAATAATCTCTAGATCATGTCACCACATATCCCTCGTAACAAGCTTTCCAAGCTTTCCATCATCATCATGGGTATGCATCATCGTCATATGGTATGCATCATCATCATCAAATATGCATAATCATCATCTGAGTGTGCACCGTGTATGCATCATCAACATCAAGTATACATCATCATCATCTCATTGTGCACCATGTATGCATCATCAACATCAAGTATACATCATAGTGCATAGAAGAACATCATCACACTATGGTATGCATGTACATCATATTGTATAGGAGTGCATCAACATCATAGAGTGTACATCATTATCACATGCATTATCATCATAAAGTGTATCATATCATAACATAAAGGTATGCAACATCATCATCATAGCTTCCACAGTGACTTCAAATATATATACCAATATAGAGGCTCACATACTAAGATCAAAGATGAACTCTATCCATGAGAGATATGTGCCATCACAAGAGAAACCCAAAAGCATGAACCATACATTTTCGAAGATCACAAGATGAAGAAACAATAGAAAAACCAAAATAATCTCTAGATCATGTCACCACATAGCCCTCATAACAAGCTTTCCAAGCTTTCCATCATCGTCATATGGTTTGCATCATCATCATTAAATATACATCATCATCATCCGAGTGTGCACTGTGTATGCATCATCAACATTAAGTATACATCATCATCATCTCATTGTGCACCGTGTATGCATCATCAACATCAAGTATACATCATAGTGCATAGGAGAACATCATCACACTATGGTATGCATGTACATCATATTGTATAGGAGTGCATCAACATCATAGAGTGTACATCATTATCACATGCATTATCATCATAAAGTGTATCATATCATAACATAAAGGTATGCAACATCATCATCATAGCTTCCACAGTGACTTCAAATATATATACCAATATAGAGGCTCACATACTAAGATCAAAGATGAACTCTATCCATGAGAGATATGTGCCATCACAAGAGAAACCCAAAAGCATGAACCATACATTTTCGAAGATCACAAGATGAAGAAACAATAGAAAAACCAAAATAATCTCTAGATCATGTCACCACATAGCCCTCATAACAAGCTTTCCAAGCTTTCCATCATCGTCATATGGTTTGCATCATCATCATTAAATATACATCATCATCATCCGAGTGTGCACTGTGTATGCATCATCAACATTAAGTATACATCATCATCATCTCATTGTGCACCGTGTATGCATCATCAACATCAAGTATACATCATAGTGCATAGGAGAACATCATCACACTATGGTATGCATGTACATCATATTGTATAGGAGTGCATCAACATCATAGAGTGTACATCATTATCACATGCATTATCATCATAAAGTGTATCATATCATAGCATAAAGGTATGCAACATCATCATCATAGCCTCCATAATGACTTCAAATATATATACCAATATAGAGGCTCATACTAAGATCAAAGATGAACTCTATCCATGAGAGACATGTGCCATCACAAGAGACCCAAAAGCATGAACCATACATTTTCGAAGATCACAAGATGAATAAACAATAGAAAAACCAAAATAATCTCTAAATCATGTCACCACATAGCCCTCGTAACAAGCTTTCCAAGCTTTCCATCATCATCATAGGTATGCATCATCGTCATATGGTATGCATCATCATCATTAAATATACATCATCATCATCTCAGTGTGCACCATTGTATGCATCGTCAACATAAAGTATACATTATCATCATCTCATTGTGCACCGTGTATGCATCATCAACATCAAGTATACATCATAGTACATAGGAGAACATCATCACACTATGGTATGCATGTACATCATATTGTATAGGAGTACATCAACATCATAGAGTGTACATCATTGTCACATGCATTATCATCATAAAGTGTATCAAATCATAGTATAAAGGTATGCAACATCATCATCATAGCTTCCATAATGACTTCAAATACATATACCAATATAGAGGCTCACATACTAAGATCAAAGATTAACTCTATCCATGAGAGACATTTGCCATCACAAGAGAAACCCAAACGCATGAACCATACATTTTCGAAGATCACAAGATGAAGAAATAGTAAAAAAACCAAAATAATCTGTAGATCACGTCACGGCATAGCCTTCATAACAAGCTTTCCAACGAGCCAAGAACTTTGTAATTCTAATTCCGTATGAGAAAGTTATGCCAATTTTAGTGAAGATGCCCAGAAATTTCTCCTCCACAAAGGTTCGCACTTTTCTCCAAGAGTTGCAAAAATACTGAGAGAATTGATGATGACTAAATGAAATGTTTGATATTCTATTTATATAGGTTGTAGAAGAAAGTTAGTACCTCAAACTGGGCCAACATGCAATTCAAAATTACAAATAATTAAATTCCCTTTTGTTTGGTCAGCTGACCCAAAAAGGTGGGGTGCACCAACTTCAAAAATTCATCTCTCTTCAACCGTCAGGAGTTACAACATGCTCCACATATCAATGGAAATGACTTGACGATGAATATCTCCCTATGATGGGTTTATTTGCGAATTCTTGGTATAATACCTTTAAATTCTTCAATTTGTTCAGGACGTCAAAGATTCCACACATAAAGGTGTCAAAGACCATGTTACCTTATGCATCTTATGCATAAGTTCTAAGGTCAAAGAATTCAATAGTCTTCACATCCACATACTTAACATCAACAAGGAGGAGGTCTCCACCATATATTCATCATATCAAGGGTATCAAAGATCCCAACACCACCAAGGTGTGGGGGTGCCTAGACTTCTCCTAAAAAACACAAATGACCACATAATGGGTCATTTGGACTCTTTGAAAGTTCTGCACTTCTTCAACCCACCAATGACTCTTTTAGGGTACTAGGGCATAGGTTGTGGTACTGGGGAATCCAAAGAAACAACTAGGGAACCATAAGACAATTTATGGGTACTTCAACTCTCTACATGTTGTACATAGCTTTTAGAAATGTCCCAAGAGCTCCAAGGGCTTCATACTTGGATTTGGACAGGGTCAAAAGGTCTCTCTTTTTGTTTGTCTGTCTTTTTATTTAGGTTACTTACTCACAATTTTTTTTATCTTTTTATTTAATTTAAATATATCAAATAAAATGATGTGTGCATCACATAACCTTTAAAAAAAATAAAACATTAAACTTAACTCATAAATCCATCTATAAGTCTCTGATCCAACCAAACCTAATAACCCAGGTTGGACAACTTCTTATACATAGTTCCAAAAGCTTTTTCGGTTCTCTTTCATTATTATTAAAGAAAAACTGACTTCTCCCAACTGACACTTTCCGCGTTCACACGCTATGCGAATAACACATTTAATATCTGAACAAACAAATATAGCTACCATTCACCCTCTTAATATCTTTTGACCTTCAACCAACTTCGTGAGCCATGCCTATTCAACTTAGATGTCTTCAGGAGTATTTTGACTTTCTATATGATGAAGTCCTGCAACAATGTGAATATTTATACTATATTATCTACAGCAATCATATTGCCTAGCGGTAGAAAGCCCTTTCGTTCGTTTGTAAATAAAAGAAGAAATTTTCCAGCTAAAAAGTTCACCATTCTTACAATCATACTATACTTACCCATTATATTTATTAATATTCATTTTGTTTTACAGATTTGGTTAAACTTTTTACAGCAAATATATTGGGCATTGGGCAGCACGAGAGCTTTCCCTTTTGTTTTGATAGTGAATGGAGCAATTCTTCAACCAGAAAGTTCATCCTTCTACGAACATAATTAATGATATTCATGTTTCAACGATTTGGTTACTGTTTGTTAAATGAAAGTTGACTAAATTTATTGCAGACATTTCTTTCATGAAGAAGAAAAATACACGACAGTGAATGATTGACACCGGCTTGAAAGTGGAGAAGTGGTATTTTTACCACTGGCTTTATAAATAAATACCAAATTGTACAAGGACATTATCATATTATGACAACGCAGCAGGCCAATGAACATTATATGTCTAAGCAGCTTTTAAAACAAGGAAATGTAAAGTATTGCATCCAATGATTATCACATGATAATGTTCCATCATTTTACTTCCTCCAGAGGTGAAATGGTGTTTTAACTTAATAATAAACATTTTTTCAAATTCTGCAAGGACGTTACGAGAAAAGATACAGCCCTAGAGTACATTGCAAGTCTAACAAGCTGGTAAACATGCATCCACAGTCATTGTTCTTCGAGTTTCTTGTAGCACATCTCGGCAAGGTTCTTGAAATGCTTAAATGCAGATATGCTTTCCAAGTCGAAGCCTCCTGCAAACTGCGAGAACAGACCCATTTTTAAAAAAATACCAATAAATGTGCTAGTGCTCACCTAACAAATCATTAGTAGAGAATGAACTCTAACCTGGTGCACTCGGAAGGCGAAGCGGACCCCCTGGAACGTTAGGGACTCTCGTGTAAACTCCTTCTCAGAGTCACCCATCGACTCAACTTCTACAACTACTCTCTCCATGTACATTCTTGCCAGCTTAACTGAAGCAAATTTGATCTGCTTAAAATACATGTGTCAGCTAAACCAAGATGCAATAAACACAATCATTTTCACAGATAAGAATCTCAATGTTACAGAAGACAATTAGCTTCAAATGATCAAAATTTAATGCTGGACAGTTCAAATCCGAAAGACAGAAGTTCTGCAAATAAAACTCATGGCCTCGAGAAGCAGCTGCAACATGTCAATGTTTGTTTTCACCCTTCTTAAAAATGATGACAACTATTCAGCTGGATAGTTATTCTGACCTAGTCATTGAAGAATTCCATGCCAATCAGAAGTCAACCATTGACACAGAATCACGTGTAAAACAGGAATGTATTTATAGGTTCCATTCTCCAGTGCAAACAGACACCAATTTCAAAAATGGAGAACCCGCATCAGTCAAGGGAGCTCAGCTTGTTGTTTACCCCTTGGACAGATAATAAATGCATTCAACTTTCAAGGAAGTGGTGCAAAATTAAAATATCTTGGGGTTCTTCCCAGGTTAAAGTGTGTTACGCAGTAGCATCTGATCACCAACAGTCTCCATTGCATATCGAAGTTCGGTAAGCGTATACAAGGAGTAGTTTGCATCCATTTAAATTTTCCCATTTTAGCATACGCACTGGAAAACTTTGAAATGTAATCCTAAGCAACTGGTAGGGAGCAACCTTGCCACACCAATCTACTGGGTTCTTAAATACTACGATCTCTGACATCCAGGGAGAAAATGAAAGCGTGAATTGTTGTTATCAGCTTCTGAATCACTCCCTTTGTTCTCGTAACACTAGGACCTCCCTGAGCAAAATTTCTGCCCTCCCAACCTATGTTCTCCTAATTCCCATTGTTTTTATATGCCTTAAATCAAATTAAAATAGATAAAAAAAGTAAATCTTCAGATAAATTCATAATGCTTCCATAGTGATGACCATATTAGCCGGCCTAGAGGCTGGAACTGCAATAACCTGCAACCTTGCCACACCAATCTACTGGGTTCTTAAATACTACGATCTCTGACATCCAGGGAGAAAATGAAAGCGTGAATTGTTGTTATCAGCTTCTGAATCACTCCCTTTGTTCTCGTAACACTAGGACCTCCCTGAGCAAAATTTCTGCCCTCCCAACCTATGTTCTCCTAATTCCCATTGTTTTTATATGCCTTAAATCAAATTAAAATAGATAAAAAAAGTAAATCTTCAGATAAATTCATAATGCTTCCATAGTGATGACCATATTAGCCGGCCTAGAGGCTGGAACTGCAATAACCTGCAACCTTGCCACACCAATCTACTGGGTTCTTAAATACTACGATCTCTGACATCCAGGGAGAAAATGAAAGCGTGAATTGTTGTTATCAGCTTCTGAATCACTCCCTTTGTTCTCGTAACACTAGGACCTCCCTGAGCAAAATTTCTGCCCTCCCAACCTATGTTCTCCTAATTCCCATTGTTCTTTATATGCCTTAAATCAAATTAAAATAGATAAAAAAAAGTAAATCTTCAGATAAATTCATAATGCTTCCACAGTGATGACCATATTAGCCGGCCTAGAGGCTGGAACTGCAATAACCTGCGACTCGTATAAACTGTTGTTTCAAATGTTTGTACCAGTTTCATTTCAAATAAAGATCATTAAAGTAAAATCCCCCCTTTATGAGAGGAGTTGCAAAAAGACGTTTGACACTACGGGAATAAGCTTTCAAGATCCATAATATCAGGAAACTAAAACCCTTGGGCACCACAATTGAATCACAAGTCCCCGTTTTGATTAACTAAGCAAGAAGAATCTTAATAAAACTTTAATAAAATTGCAAAACAAAGTTAATAAGTTGAAGTATATTCCATTTACATGGAGCAGTGGGCAGACAAACAAACAAATGTTTCATTACAAACTTTTATTGAGTACCTTGCTAATAAGCCCATTGTCAAGCATCCAATGGCAGGGTATCTGAAACTCTTTGTAGCGTTTCATTGCCATATCTCTCATTTGCACGAAGTTCTCGACTTTACGCTCCAATCTGCCAGAACAAGAGAGCAGACATTAACCAGTGTTATTCTAAAAAAAATTCTCTGTCAAGCTTTTCTCGACTAGAGGAAGCTATAGGTGGCTTAATGAACTTAAACAGGGGAAGTTTAAATTTTAAAATGAAGGAAAAATTGGTTGATAATCTATTAGTGTCCACCAGTTTCTATGGTGGGTTGGACAAAAATTGACAGATTACAGATTATCTGAAAAAGGAAAGACAACAAACTACCCCAAAGACTCGACACTTGTATTATGGGGTTTGCAACCAAGTTTATAAAATACCACGTCACGTTTTCAGTTCTACTACACAATATGGAATATGAAATCACAAGGGTCTTTCATTCTTACTTCTCCAGTAAAGCTAGCATCTTTTTAAAAGCAGCATCACATGTCTGATAACGATCAGGTTCATATGATGAAACTTCAACTTCCAACTTCTTCAAATCACGGTATCCGCAGGCAGCTTCTCTTAAAGCATCAGCTTTCCTCTCTGGCCAGTCAAAATGCTTCAATACTGCTCTTTCATCAACCTGCAAATATAAATGTGAGAAATTCTTACATGTTCAACAGGAAGAGAAAACAGAAAAATGAAAAATGAAGACCCTTGAAACTGAAAGTTCCTCATTTCAAGCTGTTAAGGCCAATTGGTATAGTTTGGGAAGCATAGAAATATGCACTCAGCTACCATATGTACGGACAAAATTTTGGAAGGCATACCAAGTAAACTATATATGAGCAAGGCTTAAGACACAAGATCAAACTAATTGTGCCTAGAGAAGTGAGGAGCTTACAGCCAGAGTGTGGGGAGATGTAGAAAGGTGAGGAGCTCTACAGCCGGAGAGATATGACTTTCTGTAATATAAATACTAATACTAATAACAAATCTCAGCGTATAAACAATAATTATGTCTTTTGTGTGTGTCTATGAACTGGGTGTGTGTTTATGGTGTTGGTTTATGCTATTATTATCTCTGAAAATATTTATTCAACGGCCGACCAGTGCAGTAAAAACAAAAAAAATAGAATACGACTTTTTAGATTGCCGAATAACACAGTAATGCTGCTTATAATCACAAAAAAAATAGAATACGACTTTTTAGATTGCCGAATAACACAGTAATGCTGCTTATAATCAACGGTTCGAGATCGTTAAGGTAGTGAAGGATTTGCCTATGAAATGACCCAGAGTCTGTTCCTGACTAACCCCGCATGGGAAGCTAGTCCGGGTCACCATTCCTGGACTTATAGTTTATCAGCCAATGAAATAGTTCGAATTTTACAAAACTTTGGGTATAGGAAGCAACGAAAATTATATTTGCAGAACACTAGTTTCAATAACCTAAGAGAAATGAACATATTGTAGCCAATGCCAATGTTTCATACTACAAATAGCGAGCTTCAAATTTGAAGTAAACTGGTCAAAGTTGATGGATATCTGACCAGGAAAGATAACTCGTCATCAAGCCACTTAACAAATGCTACAACATCCTCAATGTCGACATATACTGCACCCCGAACTTCCTTTATCAAGGACCGAACAAATTCGCCTTGCGTTTCCACATCTGTCTTGATCTACAAAACACCATTTTACACCAAAGAAAAAAAAAATCAGTGTGAAGGAAAAGGGAGTAGCACATTTATTTTTATAGTGAGCGACGAGAATTAATCCATGAGTCAGAGTCTCTGTTTTTCATAATCAACACAATGAAGTAGATACCAAACATAAAAATACGTACAGCCAATAAATGGGATGAACGGTTTTCAATTTCTCCAATCATGTTACTTCGGACATTTGCCGCATCTGGAGTATCAACAGATCCACATCCAGAATAATCTTTTTTCCCCTGTCGTTTTATGAGGGAGTGGTAAAGCTCAGCCACTTCTGGAGCTCTCTGCATTACTCTTGTTCCAGGAATTAATAGCTTTGGAGGAGGAGCTCGGGGAGGTGGCGGTACACCTTTGGTCCCTGCATTTGGGGGTGGTGGCGGTGGTGGCGGCGGCGGTGGGGGTGGTAGTGGTGCAATACTTCTCGGACCATTGACTGACCCATTAGTTGCAGCAGAACCTGATGAAGGTTTGGGAGGGGGCTTTGGTATTCTTGATGACCGTTTTCCAACTTCTGCAGGTGTTAGTTTAGCCACCTCTGAGCTCTTAGTAACTGTTATTTGCCTTTCCACCTTAGTCTGCTCTTCCTTCTGAAGAAATATATTTTTCTTGTCCTTGAACGAAGGGCACTTATCTAGTTCTCCGAGAGTTGTCTTAGACACAGGTACAAAAGAAAGACGCATATCATTTGATAGCTCTAGTGTACTGTCAACCTTCTTGTCCTTGAACGAAGGGCACTTATCTAGTTCTCCGAGAGTTGTCTTGGACACAGGTACAAAAGAGAGACGCATATCATTTGATAGCTCTAGTGTACTGTCAACCTTCTTGCAAAGGGGCTTGTTTGACTCTTCAAGCTTATGAGACTTTTTAGACCAGGGATCCTTATTATAAAAAAAAGAAACTTTAGTTGTGTTTCCATTTTCCATGTATTTTAGTTTAGATGCCGCCATTCCAACATCTGTTCTACTGTGCTGCTTCACATTTTGGAAAGACTCCTCTGAGTCACTGCAAGAATGGCTATGTCTTGGACTGCAATTGCCATAATGGCTATTATCAGTGTCCCTATCTAAAGGATTCTCGTTTTGTGAAAATAACCACTCTTCTCTATGTTTCTTAGTCCAATTGCCAGAATGGCTATTATCAGTGTCCTTATCTAAAAGATTCTCGTTTTGTGAAAATAACCACTCTTCTCTATGTTTCTTTGATTTTCTTGATTTGCCAGTCAGAATTAACCTTTTTGAGAAGCCAAGCAAACCTGGGAAATTTTCCAAGAATGAGCTATCAGGCTCCCCAGCTTCAGATCCACTAGATGAATGAGATGATATGCCCTCAGAGTCATAATCTTCCCACCTTCTTCCCTGTATTGGCATAGAATATTCCAGTATAGGCTGTTTTGCAATATGCTGTGAATTTGGACTCAAACTCTCATTCAAATCTTCTGCCGATCTTTTCCCAGATGGCACTTTGGAAGTTTTAAGGTGATGGCGCCAATTTGCATTAATCCAACGCAAGTGAGCAAGTTCTTCAATGTCACTAAATCGGTTTGTCTGCAAACCTTCAACTTGATTGCGAAGATCTTCATTTCTATGTCTCAGCATAGATACCGCTGTGCCATCCTTCGAAACCGGATCACTCTGCACAAACCCGGCATATAATTTTTTACAGATTTTAGATTTAAATCTACATAGACTTTAGAGAAGGCCATCCAAAAAATAACAATTTTTTTTCCAGAACATCACAACTTACTGAAGTCAATTCTAACAAATGGTTTGAATTAATAACCACCAAATCTCAGTTGAAAGGAAAAAATTGGTCGTACCCTTAATATTACTGTTTGCTCATATGAGAGAGTATCAGTACTTAAGGGTTAGGCCCACTCATTTCTCAAGTAACTACTCTGTTACACGATACAAATCTTATTGTTGATTTTTTTATGGTAGTAAAATTTACTTTGTGGACAAGAGCGGAAAATTCAGAAGCAATCCTACACGAAAATGTGAAAAGAATGCCGCAGTATTAAAGCAGAGAATTTAAAAGCAATCCTACAAGAAAATGTGAAAAGAATGCCGCAGTACTAAAGCAGAGAATTTACAGAGCCTCCTACTTGAAGGTGTGAAGAATTTCCCATTATGAAAAGCAAAGAATTTATAGAGGCACCAACGAGGAGATCCGGGTAATCTTATGACTGACCTCAGCAATGCTGCTTAGAGCAACAACTTGTGATTCGGCTGTCGCGAGCTTTCTTGACATTTCCCTCTGGTGCTGTTGAAGTTCCGTGTTCCTTTGACGCAATGCCATTAATTCAGTTTCCAACTCTTGGATTTCATTTTCGGTCCTTGAATAATGTTCCTTTCGCTTAAGGTCTTCGATCTGCACATTTGCAGCCTCAAGTTTTCTTTTTAAGATTGAAACCTTCGCAATCTCTTCATACATTTGATTTTTCTCTGATTCCAACAAATTATTTTTTTTGATCAAACCCTCAGCTTGAACATTCTTCATCTCAAGCTCTTTCTCAAGCTCACAAACTCTGCTCGCCCTTTCCTTCAGCACTTTATAATCAACGAGCTCCCTCTGTAGCTCTGCCTCTCTCGCCTGCAACTCCTTCATAAGCTGTTCTAAATCATTCAAATCGTACTTCGTAGAATTACAATCAGATGCCCCCTGAGGTTGTACCTGGTTAGCCTTTGGAAAGTATCCAATCAAAGACCGCTTAACACGAGAAGAGTACTCACTGGCTCGCATTTTGGACTTCTGCAGAGATTTATTAACAGATGATTGGTTTTTATTTGACAAAGGCACATTCTTTGGAACCTCCATTAAAGGGAGCGGAGGATCGTTCTGAACTTTCACCGGAGTCCTTGCTTTCCCAGCAACCATTGTAAGAAACTGCCTACTCATGATTATTGTAAACAAGAAAAGATTAGCATAGCCTTGACATCAAGTATTTCTAAAACTGAAATGTTCGTCGCTTCCTCTAAAACATCTATTACAGAACAGAGCGGTCTTTATAAAAAAGATTGCACCTCGAAAAAGAAATTTCAAAACTAACAGGGGAAAAAAACGTCGGAAAGCTCAGCAGATAAGCTGGTGATCTTGAAACTTGAACTCAATAACAGTAAAAAGCACCTTGAAGCTTACCTTTTTCAAAAAATCATTAAGAAGAGCTTATATTTCCTGAAAATTCGTGCAATGAATAGCTACAACTAAGACAGAACATGCGGGTTGAACTCTGAAAATCAATCCCGGGACTCCGATAGAGCAAATCCTGCTCCTTGAACTGCTGCTCTGTCAACAAAATCGAAATATTTAAAAGAAATCCAGCAGCTCTTCTCAGACAGTAAAACAACTTGTGGTACACAAATTTCTTCATGATGAAAGATGCACACGGACAGATTTTACCAGATCTTGCTAAAGCCTAGTAAATGTACATGAAAATTGCTTCAGATCTAGCAGAGGCAGCGAGAAGATCAAATTTTTACCTCATATCACCTTCAAAGCCATGAATTTGCACTTGAAACCATTTACTTGTACCATTTAACCGTAATTTTTCACCAGGCCCACTGGCTTACACAGTTTCTAGGCGAATTTCGGGATTGTAAAGTAGAAGAAGGTTTGAATTATTGAAATATACAACAGTATAGCCGTTGGAAGTTCAGTTTTCGAGGTTTACAAATGCATAGAAACTTTGACCGTGAAATTGCACAAGTAGCATGTTTCCTTAGGCGTAAATTTAATTTTTAACATCCTATAAAATATTTAAATTCAAAGTCCCTAACGGTTGGATAATCATTAATAGCAAAACAACTTACCTGGAAATGATTAAGATCGATTTCTAATTCATTTTGTTTGCCGTTGCGGGGTACACTACGGTCGTCGTCGCGAGATTCGAACCTTGGACCTATTTGACAAGAGAAGTACAATTATGACTGATTAACGACTTGTCGAACCTTTTAAGGACCGAAATTTCGTTTATATATGATGTGGTGTTTTAGCAATAATTCGGATTTTCCAACTCCCAATGCTTCTATCGTTCAAAATTAACTTTCGCTCTCGAGGGCAGAAAACCAACATAGCAAATGCACAGTTCTCGTGCATCCTTCTCATCAGCATGTGACCACTAACGAATGTAACATTAGTTGACGCTGATTTTTTTATTTTTTATTTTATATATATATTCGTTGTTTTGTCGAGGCCCGAGGCACCCTCGAGAAAGTTGAATTGTCTTTCTACAAGGACTTCGGAACTAAATAAAATAAAATAGCTTTTATATCCTATCAACGGTCCCATAGGACTTTTTCCTCGGTGACACCTTTCATTTAGAATCGTAAGGTAGCCATGGGGCATCCGAGGTCAGACCTCGATGAAATTGAAAAGTATGCCTGGATAAAAGTTCACCATTGGTTCCTCTTAGAGTTTATATAAGTTTATTTATTTATTTATTTATGGAAATTAGTGAGTGGTTGGGATTACTAAAGCGAGATCTAGTTTCAAATTCAGTTAGGTTGTTATTATAAATTTTAAGCTAGTGTTATAAGTTAACATTTAGCATGAAACTTTTGACTTAACAAGGGTCAAGACGTTTAAAGACAACAAAAATGGTTTCATTCATGGGAATTTCCACCTTTCTATCCTCATCATCAATTGACCAATCTCTCGTTAGGGATTTGAACCCACATGGGGAGAATGTGAAACTTACCTCCTCACTTAGTCATCATTCAAGCTATTTCCCCTTAACCTTATGGTCTACATGAGTTTACCCAAAGGATGCAAGAAACACATGTAGGTTAAGTGTGAGCATGTTGGACACATAAATACCATTCTTGTAAATTATAGTCATTTTGACTTGTTTAAACATAGCCAAAAGGGATCTGTGTTGACCATGACAACCAAGAAAGATCAACATTGACTATGTCAACCCAACCTCCAATTATAAATAAGGAGAAATGGGTGTTAAAATTAGGGTTATAACCATAAAATTAAAAATTTACATTTTAATGCAGAAAATAAAATTCTAAACCAGTATTATAAACATTATAGTACAGTTGTAACAAGGCAAGATAAAATTAAAACATAATTTTCATCTCCTTCAACTTTAACACTCCCAAAGGTTCTTATTTTGAAGTTGAAGCATTCAATAACAAAAAAACCTGTAGAGCAGTAGTAGCAGTAAGACTAAATAGACAAAAATATAACAACAGTAGTAGATCTGACTCAAGATACAAAAATAACTAGTATGATAACTTGCTAGGTGAGTTGAGACCTTCCTTATACTCAGATAAATATTTTTATATCAAACCTTGTATCTTAAGAGACAAGACACTAAAGGAAAGAAGGACATACATGAGAGAGAGGTAGATAGGTTGTTGTAGGGTAAAGTTAGACAAGTACAGACCTCAAGGTGCTAATCAAAATAGTCCAAATGAGGATAAAACTTCAAACCCTTATTGTAATAAATGAGAGTATTTAGGACAATCATACATCAATCAAATAGAAGTACCTTAAAAATGTGTTGAGGTAGGTTTAACCCATACACTAGCACCCTCAAACTGTGGAAAAACCTACACAAGGATTGGGACACTTTTATACATAGCAGTAGAAGCCTCAAAGAGGTTGAAAAGGGGAAAAGGCGCCCTTTAAACAGGCTCAACTTGCTACAATGGGTTAAACAAGACCATGGTATCCCTAAAAGGCTTACTAAAGGTCACGATAGGCACCAACAAGAACACCCCCACATATTAAACCTCAAAACAATCACGGTATGAACTAGCAAAGCTAGCAGACCACATATCAAATCACAAAATAGTCATGGCATCCCAAATGGTCATGACCCAATCCAAAATATGTTCATGACACCTTAAGAAGGGTCAACAATAGTCATGACCCAATCCAAAATATGTTCACAACACCCCAAAAAGGGTCAACAATGGTCATGACCCAATCCAAAATATGCTCACGACACCCTAAGAAGGGTCAACAATTGTCACGACCCAACCCAAGAAAGATCAACATAGGTCACGACGACCCTCTATAGGTTTTGGCAAGTCACAACAACCCTAAACATTCCGAGGAAAGTCACGATAGCCCTAAACATGCTGAGCAAAGGTCATTGTTTCCTTTTACATCACTCACGACACCCTAGCAAAATGAAGAAAGGTCACAACCTGCTACAAACAACAACAACAATAGAGACAAGGTAGTGGCTCCAACAAGAATAACAACAAAACATTAGGCGTCAAGCCAAGGAGGAGCAACAAACCCTAGAACAGTCATTGAATCTGATCTCCAATTTTATCTTGTCAAGACATGTTCAAAATGAGTGTTAGGGCTTGAGTTTATAACTTTGAAATAGAAGAATCATCCTTCTACCCCTAGCTTTTAGGAATGTTACAAAAAATAACATAAAGTAAATTTAAGTTGACTTAGGATAGGGTACCGAGGTAAAAAACAATAAAGGTAAGTCACCATAAAAAAGGACCAAGGTACCACACAAAGAGGGGGGGCTAGCATAAGGACCAATCAAGGGGTCAACATAAGATCATAGGCCAACAAGAGGGGTCACAACAAAGTGGGAAGACAACCCTTTCACTCACAAGACCAAGGTGTACCATCAAGGTGGGGAAACAACCCTTTTACCCATAAGACCAAGGTGTATCATCAAGGTGGGGAAACAACCCTCTTACCCACAAGACCAAGATGCCAAACTTTTATCTTCTCTCTCAAGGTATATAGTCCACAAGTGTTCTGTACAATAACTATAAGTGTTATCATCACCATATAAGGATGTCCAAATTGGATGATGTGATCATATGATCCTCTAGACTGCTCCTAAAGGTCAAGTGCTAGGACCATCATCAAGGGGTGGCCAGTCCATTGAGAAACAATTTAGCTTAACCATTTAGGAGAAGAGGACATCACACATCATCATCTTGGTCAACTGACCAAGATCTACCTAGTTAAATGACCAAGTATGTACCTTGTTGACATAGTCCCGACCAACAAAACCAGTCGATAGGGGTCCAACAAAACCAGTCGACAGGGGTTCCCACTCTGTTGACACCCAACTCACCGCAATCTCCCTGAGCACCGACCTAGACAGGTATTACCTTGTCCAGCAACACCCGCAGAGTGGATGAGGTCTCATCCGAGATGTTTGAGGGAGGGTTGATGGAATGTTGGAGGAGCTAGTCGACTTAGTCGACTAGACTCGTTAGCCGACTAATTGTAGATAAGGTTGGCCTCATCAGCCGTGTCGGTTGAGCGAACCGACATGTAGTTACCATAATTGATTTGTAAATGTATAAGTAGGTTGTTGAGCCATATATGAACTTGGTTCGGCCTGATGTATGTATGAACCCACATGTGTTATTGTGTAATATAAGATGTTATTCTACTCACTATTCTTGTCTCTTGTCTCTGTTATGATTATATGATTCTTTATGTGTATTATTGGTAACCTTGCAATCTGAGTGATTACAACATTGGTTTCATTGTCAGCAGTACATATACAGATGAAATGACCATGAGCAGATGATCTCAGAGCAAGAGATTAAGGACTGGTGGGAGCGTAAGATCGCGAACTATTTACAAAATTCCATTGGGAGAAACATACTAACTATTGTGTAAGCTAAGGAGAAATTCTTCTCTGAGATAGATGATAAGTTTGTAGAATCCATACCTCAACCTCTAAAGAAGTTACTGGATGAAAAAGTCGGCAGAAACTAAAGAGAAATAGTTACTCCAGAGATTAACGAGAGGTGGACATACAAATATGTTGGAGTGGTTTGAAAAAATCGCAGACGATTTTTGTGAAGAACGTGCCATGGAAGAAAGAGTCTTTGCTGAGAGTATCGAAGAGAGGTTCTATAACAACTTCAATAAACAATTTCTTTGCTCACTACTAACTCTTTTGTTTAAGTTTCTGATCGACAGGGGAGCAAGCCACATTGTTGAGCCTCATCCGTTATTAATCGAACCGTCATCGAACACTAACTGTGTGAAAAAGTAAAAAGCATGGGAGAATTTTGTTGCAGAAAGGGAGTGAGAATACTTTTTGAGCAAATAGACAGAACCACCCAAACTTACTAAAGCATTGGGTAGGCTATGGGGGGGTATCTCATCATGTTCTGGGGTAGAGTAGAGGAATTCTAGTCGAATGAGAAAATGCCACCACCAACAATGAAAATTCGGGCCAAGAAATAAATAAGTTGGACAATGAATCACAAAAGCACTTTGGATCTACAAAAAATAGAAAGAGAGAAGAGGCATAAGAGAAGGGAGGAACTTAGAGAGCAGGCTGTCACGCTTCAGAGAAGAATGGCCACTAGAGATCCGCTAGAGTCGGGTCATGACCAACATGAAGAGGGCGTAGATGAAGAAGTGTCACCCATGGAGGAATATTTGTGGATAGAGCAATGTAAAGCTCTCCAAATCAGCATACCCCAAAGCATAAGACCTCAATCTCGAGTAAATTTGAACCAAAGTGCCCGAGTGCAGGACATTGTCAAAGAAGACTTAAGACTATGAGCTAGTGAGTTTAGTGTGTGGATTCCATTAGACGATGAAGGAAATGATGTCAACCATCTTACAATTCATCGACCAGAAGAAGGAAATTGGTTTACATTTTAGTCATACCCATCCAATCGCAGTATCCACCTACTCTACCCAAAACATGAGGAAGCACTCCCAACCAAACACAACTTTAGAGAACACAGATCAGTCAAAATCGCAAGGAAGAATATCCAAGTTACATCAGTTTACTTGGATGTCGACAGAAGGAGTTGAACTAGACCGACAACTTGTCAAGGAAGAACCGACAAACAAAACTTCTGATGGTAACGAATATTCTGTCGAAAATAGTTGTGAACAACACAGGGTTATAGAGGTATCCCACCACCCCCGCCACCCCCACCACCACCTGAAGAAGATGTCAACACCGATGACATGGGGCATGGCGCCGCACACGTCCCCCTCTATGAGGACAATGAGGATCCCAGATGACACTGGTTCGTCTATGAATCGACATGGGAAGAAAAAACAGTAACAAACGAAGATCGATAGATGGCGCAGTTCACTGGTGCTTTGCGAAAGTGACAACTAACTTGGTACATGACATACACCTAGAAAACACCTAATGCGACCAAAGAATAAATTAAAAAGAAGTTTATTTCATTATTCAAAACACCAGATGCGAAGCATCTGGCTGCAAAAAAATTAAAAACGACAATCCAGAAACTGACAGAGATTGTCAGAGAGAACGATAAAAGACTGAAGGAACTACTTAGCCAGTTGGATTACAACATATATGAACAATTATTAATCCAATGGTTTCTTGTAGGAATTTCACAGAAAATCTGGAGGCACATTAGTCTAGACACATTTAATGCATATGAAGATGCACTCACTAAGGCGTTACATGTTGATATGGACGAGGACTACCCAACGCACCCTGTGGACAACCGTATCGAAGAACAGTTAGAAATAATGCAGAAATAATTACGAGAACTTAACCTCAAAGGGCAAGACATGTGGTGTATGAAATGCTCAATGACAGGGCATACTAAAGACAATTGCCGACAAGACATCAGTCGACAGATGTATGCTTTGTTCAAACAAAATTCTTCTGCGACATTTCCCAAGAACATGGGCTACATGCGAAAAAGATTGTTCGTTCAATATGAAAAATGAAAAAGCTTCCTGGTGTGCAATTTGTGAAGTTAAGAGTCACACAACAGTCGACTGTCATTTAAACTTGAAGAACCGACATAATTATCACACAATTTATCAAACAAATATTGTTGTAGAGAACAACAATAATAATGAACAAATTAACCAAAGATACGAATGCTAGAGATATGAGCGTCGGTATGACAATAATTGTCGTGGGGGATATGCAGGTTGAGACCGATTCTTTGGAAATCAAGACAACATACCACAATGACCAATCCAGTGCTTCATGTGCTACAACGAAGGTCACCGATATGCAGAATGTCCATACAAAGATCGGACCGATCTCAAATTTTGTACTAGTTGTGGTGTTGGTGATCACTCTTTAGAGGATTGTCCCACCATGCTCGACAAAATAAATAAAAAGAAAAATGTTAATGTCTTGTCGTGTGTTCAAAAGTGTGATGTAATTCGTACAAAGAATTTACAAATAGTCACTAGACAAGGAACAAAAATGGGCAATGATAATCCAAGAATAAGTAAGATAAAAAGAAAATATGACTACCATAATCATATAAAGCAAAAACAATTATATAACAATGCATCAAATATGTTTCAAGAATTCGCTAGACAAGAAGCAACTGATGACCATCAACATAATATATCTCAAGAACTACTTAACTTAATACACAATGATAACTTAGTAGCACAATTTATTGATTTATTATACAATATTAAGAATAGATTTGGCATGGATAAAGAAACTAAGAACATTTGTAGCCTAAATCAAAAAGATAAAAGTGATGCTGACCCACTTGTCGATTTATAAATCGAAGGATATCATGTCCGACAAGTTGTTCTCGACTTTGGATCTCAAGTGAACATTATGACAAGAGATACTTGGGAACAATTGGGCAGAACTTGACTAAGTGAATTACGAATATATTTAAAATTATTCGACCAAGGACTCATTGAACCTATTGGAGTATGGAGAAATGTCGACACAACCATAAAGGGAATTACCACGAAAGTCGACTTTGAAATCATTAAACCTAAGGAAGGATCCAACTCCTTCCCAGCATTAGTGAGCTGACATTGGAGACAAAAGATGAAGGCGTCAATTTCCCTAGATAAATAAAGGATAAATCTTAAAGGGAATGGGCAGAAAGTAATTGTCCCTATTCATCCCTTGCAAGGCGAACCATGGATAGAACCCATAGATGAAGAAGTTTATATCCGATAGTTGTATCAAATCCAAAACAATGAAGACTATACTGAGCCAAATATATATGGGTAACTACATTTAGGAAACCAAGACTCAGTACGATATAACTTAGATGTAGAACTATACGACTGGGAGATGGAAAAATACGAAACTCAAGAAAGGGGACGCTGGACGATTCAGGCCATCCCAAGAAAATTGATACGTGATGACGTTTTTCTGTGCCCATCATACCAAAAGTATTTGAAAGAAAAATTAGGGAATACCCTTCTTTAGCATCAATTAAAACAGAAAACAAACAATCTCTTCGGTATAAAGAAAGAGAATCACCAGTAATTTATATTGAACAGTTTTCCAAGAACATATGTGAACACGGCCGACTCCAAATCTTGGTCGAAACGTTTACAGGTCAAGCTACTCGATGGTGGGACACCCATCAGTCGAGACTACAAACGGGGATGACAACTTCAACCTACTTCGTTGAAATATTTGGAGGGAAGAAGCTAACAAAATAGGCACAAATACCATTCTTCACACAAGGACAAGAGCCCAAAAAACACATAAGTAGATGTGAAAAGGAACGGAGAAGACTTGGTTAAAAATATGAACGAATATGGTCGCACCTATTTCCATCAACATTATATGATTTACAAAATAAGTGGTATAAGATGGAAGAAGCACGAGGAAAAACATTCTTATGGAATGAACTCAAAGAGAACTTCATCAAACACTTCAAATTCATACCGAAAGATGAAAAACTAGTCGAAGCAACGAACCAGATAAAAACATTCATACAACTAACTGTTCATAACAAACTGACAAAAGCTCATAGTCGACCAGAAGCATCATCATATAGCATTTGGTCTAATAAAATACCGCTGTCAACAAGACTTCGACTAGAAACTGAGCGTATAAATGGAAAAAGATTTCAGTGGAAATCTAATCATCCGAAAGTGGTGAAACAAATTAGAACAATATTCAAAGTCGAATCAATAGAAGATACTGACTGGATGATAGCAGACGAATTCCCAACATCATTCTCACAATTTAAGGAAGGAAGTCGACAAATCAATGAAAGCAAGGTGCCCGAATGGATGGACGCAAAGGTTAAAACGAAAGAAGTCGACATCTCCAATGATGATAGACCAAAAATGGCAAGAATAGGTGATTATTTGAATGAGGACAGAATTCCAGGATGTCTTCGCACAGGAATATAAATACCTCAAAGGGTTAGTTGAGCAAATGGAACAAATGAAGATTGATATTAAACCAGATGCAAGACCTGTAAAGAAATGACCTTACAAACTTGCTCACAAATACAAAGAGATAATGAAGAAGGAGATCGACAATATGCTAGGAGATGGAATCATTTATCCAATCGACTAGTCGGAATGGGAAATCCCAATGGTCGTACAACCAAAAAAGCATGACCTGGCAAGATTGAGAATTTGTGTCAACTTTCGAGAGCTAAACAAAGTCACCTTGACAAATCCATTTCCAACTCTGTTTGTAGATGAAATCCTAAATGAAGTCGCAGGACATGAGTGTTACTCGTTTACAGATGGATTTTCAGGATACAATCAAGTGCCAATCACCAAAGAGGATCAAAAGAAGACAACAGTTGTCTGTGAATTCATATCATTTGCTTATAAAATTATGTCATTCAGTCTTAAAAATGCACCAACCGTATTCTCAAGAATAGTAGTTAAATCATTCTAGGAATACATTTATAAACAATGGTTGTATACTTCAACGATTGGACGATATACTCCATGCTAAAAGATCACTGTAAATGGCTAAGGGTAATGCTAGAAAGGTGTCGACAAATTCATCTTTCACTTAACATAAATAAATGCATCTTTGTCACCCCTATAGGAATCCTACTGGGGCATATTGTATGTAAAGAAGGCATCAAGGTTGAATTTGCAAAAATAAAAATCATTCTCGACTTGAAACCTCCAGTCAATCCAAAACAAGTTAGAATCTTATTCGGTCATACATGCTACTACAAGAAATTCATTCGACATTATTCAGACATGACACACCCTTTCGAAGAATTATTAAAGGAAGATTAGGAATATAAATGGACTGAAGAATGCGATGCATCATTTGACGCTTTAAAGAAAAAAGTAGTCGAAGCACCTATCCTCAGATTTCCAAATTGGTGAATCAAATTTCAAGTACACATCGATGCATCAGGCATAGCAATCGATGCAATCTTGACACAACTAGGGGATGATGGGATGGACTACCCAATACTGCACAATAGTAGAAAAATAAACAAAGCAAAACGTAATTATTCCATGATAGAAAGGGAAGCATTAGGAATGGTCTTTGCACTCCAAAAATATCGACATTATCTATTAGCTAACCCCTTTATATTCTGCACCGATCACCAAGCACTGAAATATCTAGTAAGCAAACCTTTACACCATGAAAGAATATGTCGTTGGTTGTTTCTATTCCAAGAATTTGAATTCAAAATTGTAGTTCAACTGGGAAGGATAAATGTCGGACCTGACCATTTGTCGAGAATTGACACGGAAGATGAACTTACAGGAGTTGAAGACAATCTACCAGATACACATCTATTTCAAATAGAAGTTGTACCCGCTGAACTAGAAGAGATAGTGCAATTCTTAGAGAATGGACAAGAACCTGAGGGAATGAGTACTAAAAAGAAGCAAATTTTAGCAAAGAAGGCTGCACCTTATAGTCTAATTAACAGATTCCTATATAAAATGGGCTTGGATGAAGTACTCCGTCGATGTGTTCTAGAGCATGAAAGAGAGAGCATAATGCATGAAGCACACTATGGACCATCTGGAGGACATTTCCAGTCTGACATGACTACAAAAAAGATCCAACAGTTAGGACTATGGTGGCCAACTTTACACAAAGACTGTCGAAAGTTTGTTAGTAAATGTGATCACTGTCAATGTATAGGATGACCCCTACCAAGAACTGAGATGCCTTTAATATCGGTGAATCCAAGTTTAGCATTCGAAATTTAGACTATTGAATTTATAAGACCATTCTCAGTCCTTGCTAGAAGGTCAGGAGCACGCTATATCATAACAGCAGTCGAATACGTTACTAAATGGGTAGGGGTAGAACCTGTCGAAACATGTTATAGTGAAGTAGCTGCCAAATTTATATACGAAAATATCATTACTATATTTGGGTGTCCACTAACTTTAATCAGCGACCAAGGATCACATTTTATTAACAAAACCATCACAACTTTAATAGACCAATTCAAAATTGAACATAGAAGGAGCACAACCTATCACCCTTAGTCTAATGGTGCGATTGAAGCATTCAATAAAACTTTAACAAGGGGCTTAACAAAAAATTGCAATACAGACAAATATGGCTGGGATGAGAAAATTGATGCCATCCTATGGGCATACAGAACAACATATAAATGGTCCATGGACTAGACACCATTTAGACTTGTCTATGGGAAAGAATCAGTTGTTCCCTTACATTTCCAACAATAGACGCCAGTAATAGCCGACATATTACATATTAATGTCGAAGAAGCTAAGAAGGACTGACTAATACAACTAGCTAAGCTAGAAGAACATCGACTAATCGATATACAACACCAAGAAATCCAGAAGAAAAAACAAAAATCATGGCACAACAAAAACATTAAACACAAAAACTTGTCGGTTGAAGACCTTGCATTGTTGTATAATAGTCGGGTCAAAGGAAAACCTAAAAATACGCATACAGAGTGGATGGGACCTTATATCATTGAAGAAATCAATGCCAATGGATCAGTCCGACTGAGAATGTTACAAGGCAAATTATTTCGAGAGCTGGTTAATGGTGCCCGACTAAAGTGATATGAAAATTGAAAAAAATAGAATAGAATAAACAGTTACATAATTGTTAACAAAAATCGAAAAAAAAAACCTAAAAAAATTAGTAGCAAGAAACAAACCAACAAGATCAAAATGACAACGAATTACTCTCAGGAAGGAAGTAGTAGAATTCCATTTGGAAGAACTCGCAACTGACATCACAACCACCGACAAAACGAATACCACCCATTCTATCGATATTTTCATAACCATGATGGATATCAACAAAAAGAAGGCCCAACGGTCCAATCAAATCATCATGATAACCGACAGAAGGAGTGCCAAAGCCAGTGAGCATTAAAAGAATCATTGGTAGAGCATCCTTTATAGTCAAATCCTCCCTTAATATCTTCATCGACCAGCTTGCCACCCGCTCTACCTATAAATACCAAATCAGAAGAAGACTTCAAATCATTTTATGAAGCGCTAGAGAGACAAAGCCATCAGATTCCTGAGAAAAACATGCCTGTTGAAAAACCAGAGCAAATTCTTAACAAAATGACACCAAAGAAGATGAGGTCTGCAGCCAAAGTAAAGGAGCTAGCATCTGCTACAACTCCATTGATCAAAAGACTGGAAAATATCAACAAAAAAAAAGTTCAAGAAACATCATGGTCGAGACTATCGGCTGAAATAAAAAAATGGGCATATGAAGACAAAAAAATGACCACAGAGGCTCTAAAAGTAAATTCCAACACCATCATGAGCTATATCAATGCACCTATCATGGCAAGCTTCGGCGGGATGAAGGAAATCATAACAAAATTCATCATTAATCAGTATCACAATGGCAAGTTTTACTTTGACCAGCCTATTGAGATATCTGGTGATCTCATTTATAGACTTACAGGTTTATCAAACAAGGGTGATCTAGTTCCAGTCGGCTCAAAACTAGGGTTGGTTGAAAAACTAACCGTCACACCAATAGGGAAGAACTAGAAAGGGCTGATGATCAGCTAGATTCAGTACACCACACATAATATTGTTGCAAAAATTGTGTCTACATGATTCACAACTACAATGCATGGGTGTGATCTAAGACTCGACATGTTGGGAGCTGTCAACAGTATAGTGGACATAGGGAAAACATATTGTTGGGTATAATACTTGGCCGACCTTATAAAAAATATATGTGTAAAATGTCAGTAGGAAGGCACAACAATCCAATTTCCGTCCTTAATCATTTGGATTGCGATGTATCACATACGATTTGTCAGGGAGCCATAGTTCCTGGAACTGACAAGATTCCAAATGTGGTGCTTCAAGCCATTTTCAATGGCTGGGAATCCTCAGGAATTGGAAGCCACTAAAGTGTTGTTAGACAACTAGTTCCAAAACCTTAAGATCAGAACGACTAGATGGAGTGTACCCCAGATCATCCAGAGAAGTTTGCCCCCGACAGCACACATCCAGTTAGAGCTGGATCACAGTGCAACCTGGTACATGCAGGGAGCTGCAACAAAATCCAAGGCCCTTGACTATTACCCATCAGCCGAGGATATTTTCACAGAGTTAACACGATAATACAACACCAAAATATCCATACCGACATTTGCAAAGAAAAAGGATCAACCAATTGTTGATCCCCTAACCAACCAGGAGAAAGAGGAAGACTATGAAGTGCATCTTCATATCAACACCTTTACCATGGAGGACACCCCACTAGAAGAGGTAAACACTCTTCAGATAGTTATAGCACTGCCGACACAACAAGCCATTGTAGCAACACAACAACAGGAGGAGGAGGATGAGCAAACTGACGAAGAAACTCAGTCTGACAAACCAGAGTATGCAACGACGAAGCAGAACATCCGACAGTTAGATTAGGAAATATCTAAATCCCGAAAAAAGAAAAATACTCCAGTAAAAGGGAAAGGAAAACGCTAACTCATCCTTCCAAATGAGTTTGATGATGAGGAAGAGTTACTCACTAGAGCTGCAGAGATATTGGAGGATGCTACCAAGAATAAAGTATCTGTCGAAAAACTCAAACGATTCATCAAAGTAGAAGAGAAGAAATCAAAATAAAATAAGGTAAGAGTCACCACTCCTCTCGAAATAGACTCTGTTGATTTAACTATCACTCTACCACTTCCATCCCCAACCCAAATAGTCCAAGAAGAAGTACCGAACCTGACCTCTGTTTCCATAGCAAACCATTACATGAAGGATTTACCTAAAAAACTCAAAGAAAAATTTGATAAAGACATTGACCTACAAGAATTTATCAATACACTTCCAAATATTTTTCCCGATGCTCAGCAAATAAATACCAAAAAACCAGTCGTCGAGTCAGGCCCTTCCCAAAAATTTCTTGCGATCACCCAGAAACCCGACCAACCACCAAAACCTGCACCAAAACCAAGGATTGTCAGAGTTATTAAGTCTTCATTCCAAATAAATCCCGACAAAACATCCCAAGTTGTCACAGCACAAGTTTCATCATTCATCCCATCCACCATAAGTCCTCTACACCCGATCCATGAAGCAGACAAAGGAGCTGTATCAAGCGAACTTGAAACAAATGACCAAATTGAAGCACTCTCAATAGATCAGGAAATAATCACCCCCCTTGATTATGTCGAAACCAATGAACCTGTCGACTCAACACCAGTGGTCGACAATCCTATGCTGACATATGACATTCTGAACCCCCCATTGATTTCAAAACACCTACCTTCACCTACACCACCCTCAACCTCAGTGCCACCCTCCCCACCTCCTGCAAATGACCAACCATCAATCAATCCCCTTTTCGAAATAGAGTTGGTAAACTCCAATTTACTAGGAAGTACAACAGAGCAGCCGACAAAATAACAACATGCAGAACAACAAATAGAACAACAACAACCATAATTAGTGCTGACAGGAATAGATGTTGCACAACATAAAGAATCTCGGCATAAAAGAAAACAATGAAAAGAGAAAAAGAAGAAAGAAAAGGAACAATAGTAGTTAGCATCGGCCATGCACCTAGCCCAGCTAGGGTCAACCACAATAGTGGATACACACAAAATCAAGGACGATGAATTGGACCGGTTGTTGGAGGCCCTTAATAAAGAGTCTAGAGAAAGGAAAGAAAGATGACAAACATAGATCGAAAAACTTAAAGCAAAACCATTCGAATTCTTAGCAAAATGTATACATCTGACATAAGCAATCATCCTAGTACCAGAGGGAGCCGACATTGACAGACTGTTGGAATAGGCTTATTTGAAAGTGTTGTTTCTAGCCCGCAAACTCATCTACAGGAGAAGAAAGAAGAGTAGATGGAGCAAACCTCTGTGCTATTAAGAAATCAGTTCACAACGTTCTCAGAAGCTCACAGAGTGCTGAAAGAACATTTTGAGGAATCCAATGTCACAGAGGATGTCTTGAGAAGCTGAGTCACCTACTACAACCAAGTATTTTAGTAGCAAAGGAATAAAAAATAACACATTAAATCACTGCAGAACCAACGAGGTGACACAGAATAAATGAACAAAACTATTCAAGACCAACTTATGTTAGAAAAAACAAAGCTGGACAAACTTGAAAAACAAGCACACCAATGGTTAACCCAAGCTAATCCTAGCTTGGACATCCTTGATGAAATCTGTCTGCACATGAAAATATTACTTGACATTGCAGAGGAGAAAGCTCAGCTTTTGGGGCTCGACATGGGTAATATTGTGGACTTGTCGATTCAGCAGAAGATGTCAAACTTATCAAGCATCAAAACCTCGACCATTGATATACAGAAAGCACTCCACAATTGGGAAGAATTTCAACATCACCTAGCAGTCACAGCAGAATCCATTATGGAGATTTGCATACAGAAATGATCATCTATTCAACAACATAGTCCATGAAATAAAGCAATTGTAGGAACTACTGAGATAGTCAATTTTGTTACCTCCCCTATTTCTTTGGGACGAAGAAAGATTTTGTTCCTGGGGGAGATGTTGGAGGAGCTAGTCAGCTTAGCTGACTAGACTCATTAGCAGACTAATTGTAGATTAGGTTGGCCTCATCGATCGTGTCGGTTGAGCGAACTAGCAGGTAGTTACCATAACTAATTTGTAAATGTATAAGTAGGTTGTCGAGCCAGATATGAACTTGGTTCTGTTTGATGTATGTATGGACCCACATGTGTTATTATACCCACTATTCTTGTCTCTTGTCTCTATTATGATTATATGATTCTTTATGTGTATTATTGGTAACCTTGCAATCTGAGTGAGTACAACACTGAATCAGGTTTCCGTAGAATAATAGAGGGCAATGTGCATCGAATTAACAACTTATCAAAACAATTAACATATCTGACCATCCACTCATTCATTAACAAGACTATTCATCATTATTGTCTAGCAGATCGCATTAGTCAATCAAAAAAATAATAACATATCAATGCGCAAATAGATCCAACAAGATAACATTACTCAAAACAAGAAAACATCACATCATAGATCCATGCCACATATTCACTTAGCATTCATCATTGAATTACAGAAAAATAGTAAACATGAAAATGGAAAAGAACACAACAATTCAGATCAACTTCCACCTTGTCAGATTACTTCAGTACAAAATCAACAAAACAGTTCACATATCAATAGGTCTCCAACAACACAGATTTCTTATGTCTATACAATGCTCTTCTTTCCAATCTCTCCTTCACTTGTAATTCAACAACTATTTATATGCTCGTGCCTTTACATTCAAGGTCCACTTAGATAACTTCCTAACTAACTCCTAATTGATTTTACAAAGTGATGACCAATATCCACAAAATATGGTCCAAAACTACAAAAGGTGAGACAAAATATAAAATATATTCTAATCTTCTCATTGCGCGTTGATTTTCCACTTGCGTGGTGTCTTTGAGCTTGTGCAACATTCACAATGCTGCGCAACTCACTTATCCCAAAACCCCTTTCCAACAGCCCCCCCACACAATCTTGTGGCTCGCCCTTGAGCCACGCTTAGCTGGACATGGTGTACTTAGTAATCTTGATTTTAAAATTTTCATACTGCTGAGTGATCTCCTTCACCTATCCTTTGATCTTTTCAGTGATTTCCTGGCTTGTTGTCAGATCATGCATTACTAGATGCTCGACCATCTTCTCGGTGATTTCCTTTTCCCCTTCCTGTGCGGCCTGCAACGTAGCAAGTGCCTTATTAGAAAGTTGCACGCTGATATCATGGAATTCATTTAGCTGCTTAGTGCACTTTCGCTGACGTTGTTGGGAATTCGCAACACGTTGCTGCAACTCCTTTATCTCTGCAAATCATGTGACCTAGACCATTGGGGGCATTGTCCTCAATGTCGTCTTCAATGTCATGAGTTTTCCTTCTGCTTCCTGCAACTGGGTGGTCAGTTGCACCAGCTGCTCAACTTGCATGACGTTGTCCTAAAACTACGTAGTGGAATCCACCACTTTCTTTGCATCCTGCTCTAACTCATCCAACTATGTCACCAAATCTTCTATCTTTCCCTTCCTTGCTGCTATTTTCTATGGTGTCCTGGATAGGTGTATCAAAGCCTCCAAAATGCTATTCGCAGTCTGTGATTGTGCAATAACAACCCCAAGTCGCTTTGCTCTGGCCACTGCATATAGATCCGTGGTACTCTCCAAGACATGCTAACAGGAATCCACAACTGCCACTTCCAGCTCGACTTGGCTATAAAAAAGGTGTGACTTCTCAACAATGAGGTGATATGTTTAATTTTTCAGCTCTGTAATCTCCTCAATAGTCTTTACTTGTAACTCATCTTGGAATTTCTTTAAGGCTTCGATCTCTTGTGCTTTCTCTTCTATCAACTTCTCCTTTGTTTGCGGTAAGTCTGCGACCTCTTGCTGTGCTTTCTCCTCTTTCTCCTATGACTGCAAGTACCGATCACTGATTTCTTTCTATCGGTCCGCCAACTCTTGGTTGGAAACTCGCTGCATGTGTACCAATGTCTACATGGACAACACGTTGATATCCAAGGATATGTCCTGGAATTGGTGCAGGGAGGTGTTTAAATCCTCTTGTCTAACATCAATCGCAGTTGGGGGAATTTGAACATTCTTGAACCGCAACCCAATGTTGATTGACGCGAACTATTGCATCACTGCTCCTTCCTCCGGGGTTCTCTTTAAAACAATAGTGTACAAAGAATCCAGTTTTGTGCTTACCTTGACGAAACCTTCTTGTGCCGATTTCTCCATTTCCTTTGCGGTCACATTGGATGCATCGTTAATGGACTTAATGAATTGGTTCAACTGTGCCTCCATTGTTGATACAGTGTTGCTACTTGCACCCTTCTCCATGCGCCTCTTTGTTCTTGGTTCATCGAATATGCATTGTGCTTCCGGGTTAGTGGGTGTTTTTGTCAATGATTCCTCATCAGACTCGTGTTGACTGCACTGGTCATTCTTTCGTACTGGGTCAATAGGTACATCCGCTGGGGGTCCTGTCGAGATTTCTTCCAAGATGACTGGGTCGTTCCATTCTATGGGCCAGTCATTGACCATGGATTCCAACTCTATATCCGACACTTTGTACTGCATTGGAAGCCATTGCTTTTCTAGGTCACGTCGTGCTTGGACATGGATGGCATGTGGGCCAATGGAAAACTGTGCAACTCTTTAATACTTTGTTGAGGCTTCCTCTATCAATCATGGAAATTTTACCACTGCTGCTTGCAGCACTTCCCAATAGATCCAAAACTGGACTGCACAGTCTATCAATATCTCTACTTCTTTCACCCACCATAAATTTTGATATCGTGCACCCTTACATACCTCTATTGCTTTGACATCCATGCCTTGGTAGTCATCTGGCTCCATTGAAGCCACTAGTGTGATTAGGATCAATAACCAACTATATGTGAAGGGTATTTCGCACGCCTGCACCGCTACTGCGTCTTCCACCTATTGGTTCATTAGGAAAAGTGACCAGTTCATTTGTACGCTTTACACACACAACTCAACACATGCAACCAACCCTGAATTGCATTGGACGGGGAAGTTCTTCCTTACCACCTTATTGGCCAAAATCCTTGCGGCAATGTGCACTATGTGGTCATTGATACTATAAATGTGGTACTTACACCCGTCGCGCTCTAAAGCATAACACTTCTTCAGTGTCTCCGCTAGCTTCTTGTCATTGTCTTTTTCTCTGAAATATTGTGAGGGTCCTGGTCCATCCTATGACAGTCCTCTTATCTCTGAAATCAATCCCACCATGAATTCAACTGGCTTATCTAACCATAAAAATACGGCATGGAAGCATGCCAGAAGCTGCTTCACGCATGCATTCACTTTAGTTGGCCTCCCAAAGTGTGGCATGTTGATCAGCCCAAGCAATTCAACTCTATCTAGCCCACACACCTAGTCATGCAGAATGTTCTCTATTGGGACACCTTCTACCACTACCATTGGCATATATGGCTCGTTCATAACATCCTCTAGTGGGAACAAGTCGTGGTCTTCGTACCTCATATGCATCAGTGCAGGCACAATATTAGAAGTGCATACCATCCCTTGTTGTATCACTGACATCCTAATCTAGTATCTTTGATTCTTCGTGGGCTTCTTGGTCTTCTTCCTAGGCCTACTAGGAGGTTCATACCTAGGGATGTCTGTAATAGACACCCCTAATCAAGCCGTTGACTTCATGACTCTGGAGCTCGATGGCCCCATTTGTAGAGTACCCTTTGCCGCTCTCATAGACGTTCGGGTCTGCCTCTTCTATGGCGTCAGAGAGCTAGGATTCTGACCCTTTTGCTTCTTCTTTGGCACCGAGGATGAGCCTATATGCATACTGGCGACCTCTTCGACAATGGTTATGGGTCGAATTGGTGAATCTCGGTCACTTGAATTTTTTACTGTGTCTGGGTTACTCTACATGGCACACCAATTCCATGGAATATTTATCAACCCCGCACCCTCTATTTACTTAGAAACTCACTCTGCAACTCACTTAGCAACTCACTCAATCCTCTCAAACACACTTGGAAACTCACTCTGCAATGCTGCAACTCGACTCAACTATGCACAATGGTGTTTTCCGACCACGTTGAGCTCCCTTTTATAGCACCAAATCCAACCATACTTCATCATTACTAAATCAACTCAATCATCATGACCAAATCATGCATTAACTACCCAAATCCGTCGTCTTTCCTCCCAACCCAACGATCAGATCCACCATCATTACACGTCACTTCCACAAGTGTCGCCGATTCACTATTTTTAACTGTCTTCATTTATTAATGATTTGACTCTATGCACAGCCCTGTGACTGCCACAACATGACCTCCTCACTGCGCTATTGGCTCCTACCCTTTCACATCTACCTCCTCTGACCATGGGAGGCCCAATTTTCCACCATGTCAGAAAGGCCCAACACTTATATCCACCGGCATGGTAGGGCATACCATCTACCATCCGGGAAAATATCTACACTTACATCCACCGGCATGGTAGGACACACCATCTACCATCCGGGGAAAGGATATGCACTTAAATATGACCATGGGAGGCCCCACCTACCACCATGTCAGAAAATCTCTCAGACTCATCACTTCCCCTTGGAAGGAACCTCGATATGAAGAACACAAAGACTCTCTCTGAAGTACTCAAACTTCACTCTGGCCATTTCTAGCATAGAATCACATTAGGGCTAATTACATCCAGGGACAACTTGCGAGCTTCACCAAGACTGATTACATATGAGGAAAACCTATAGGACTGTTTATGTCTGAGAAACCTACGATCTTCGCCAGGATTTCATGCTCAAACAACCTGTCTCACCGGCAATGCTAGAACTCCCTCTTTCGAGAGATATCGATTTGGATCACATACTGGAGCTTCACTGCTCCTCTCTGCATTATACAAAAATGCAAGTTATATCAATAAAATCAAATAGTAGTTTTCAAAAGAAACATACTACCTCACAAATATTCAAGCAAGTGGCAACATATTTTTCCTCGGCTGTACTCAATGCCATGCAGGACTGCTTCCTACTAAACCAAGAGATCACACATGCTCCCATACTGAAGTAACACCCTAAAGTGCTCTTCTTATCTATGGTACTTCCTGACCAATCTGAATACACACAACCTTCCAGGTTAATCTTTTGATTCACCTCATACTTGAGCGCATATTAAACTATACCCTCCAGATACCTTACTACATGCTTTGCAACCAGGTGAGTATGTCTCGGATCTGTCAGGAACTGGCTCAAGTTGTTCACAACAAATAATGTGTCTAGTCTTGTATTTGTTAGGCACATCAATGAAAAAATCATCCGACGATACATTGTGCCATCAATCGACTCTGGTGAAGCATCACTCAATAGCTTCAGGTTCGATGCCATAGGTGTGGTCATGGCCTTGCAGTCCATCATCCCGAACCTCTTCAAGATATTCCCTGCATACTTCCCTTGTCCAATGGATATTCCATCTGCACTCTATCACACCTCCATTCCTAGAAAGTAGTGCATCATACCCAAGTCCTTCATCTTGAACTCGACAACAAGTCTCCTTCTTACATCTTTAATGAGTTCCTCTTTTCCTATCAGGAACAGGTCATTGACATATAGTAGGAGAATCACTGGTGTTCCACCTTCAACCTTGAAGCAAAGGTTGGAATATGCTTCTCAGTAGAGGCTAGAGCCATCAATAATCTGTCCATCCTATCATAGCATGTCAAACATGAGGATCTTCTACAATCACTCCCTCTTAAGCGGAGCATCACTCTCCCTTTGCCTTTCGTACTCTATGTATTGAAACATTATGTACTGGAGTGACAAGTAGATTCCTCTGCTACTAATATTCTATGTATCCATCTAGGGTCACTGGATACCAAGGTCCCCTATCTTGGACCTTTTGAAAAGTTCTTCTCGCACCCATTAGTGAGCTTGTCATCCTCTATAGGATTTCATCTTCAACCTTGTAGAAAAGGTTAAGATCTTCATCACTCTAGGCGATCTTCAAGCTCCTCATGTATGTGTTATCCCATGGGTGCCTTCTGAGCTCATACAAGGACTTCTTTAATTTGCACACATGAGTCTTCTTGTCACGTGTCTCAATTCCCAGTGGCTGCAAATGTCTCTTCGTAGTCTATTCCTTCTTTATTTCTTTGGAAGTATCATCATACTATTCTTCATCTTGGATTATTTCTCGTGTCCAAGGTGGTATTCATCTCTTGAGGTGGATCTACCATTCTCTTTGTATTCTTCAAAATCTTATTGGAGTGAATATTGAACTGTCGTCACTTGTTCTTCGGAACAAGTCTCATCCTTCTTTTCTTGTAGGTGATTGTACGCGATCTTTCCTACAAGTCAAATGCATTAGTTACATGGTTAGAAACATTTCATAAGGCATATTTATAATGGAAAATTATTATGCGTGAAGATATAATGATGCAACTATTTCAGCCAATACAACATTCATCCATATCTCATGGAAACTTTCTAGATGCCTTCCATCTCTACCATGACATCATTGAGATTGTGCACTAATCCAATATGTCAGCAAAGAGGTTTCATTCAAGATAAGTAGAAATGGATTGTTGTATGGAACCATGGGCTACTTACCCATCACATGAATATTAGTAGTATACTGTTATTAATGCAAACATTATATCATGCATATTTCACAACTAATCAATGTCATATAAACATATAGATATATAGGAAAATAAAATTCTAATACTTATCTTTTGTTTGTTTCGTGTTAGAATCCTTCTTGAGTTTTAAAATTCACCATCTTCTTCATTGATAACATCATCATTTCTAATCCAAATGCTAAGATGGATAAGAGGCTATTCAAGAATTGAGTCCTTCATATTCCTCATTGCTTGAGGAATCTTCTTTGAATTGTGAGATCTTGATCTTCAATTGCTCCCATTTTCTCTTCTCTTATTATGAGTCGAGCTTCTTCTTGTGTGCACTCTTTTTAGAGTCTACTGAAGCTAATCACTTCCTTCTGGCACACATTCCTCAAATGAATGAATCCCATGATCCTGGGAGGCCATTCAAGGTGGTTATAACAATATCTTATTCTTCTTCGATTGCTTTGTCATAGCATCAAACACTTCCTTTTGGTGTCTTCAAGGATGACACATGAGGGCTGAGATGATCTTTAATAGAATCTGCAATGATTCTTAAGGCTCTAGCCTTAGCTTCATCTCCCTCTGGCTCTTAGAAATTCCTTACTGAAATACCGATCTAGGTCAATTTATTCAAGTATCATAGAGTTCCTATACTTCCATACTTGGAAGTTGTCAGATTCACCAATATTGTCATCAAGCTGGTGTGATTAGTCATTTTTAAATGAGAACCTCAAATGTAAATAGCAAAAGACTAGATCTTACTGATTTGAGGTGTCCGTCCTCGTTCCGGAGCTGGATGATATAGGGTTTGTGAGAGAAACCATAATTTTCAAAACTTGCAATCTTTTAGATCTGATTAGATAAAAATACATGCCTCCTGAAGGTGAGCTGAGCAACATAATCATTTTCCCAAAACTGTGATCAGAACTGCGAAATATCTGATGCCCTAGTTTTCTTCAATTTCTTCTACAAAATTGCTTGATATTGTTTCTGCATTATCTCCAAAAGTAATTCTCCTATGTGTCTTAAAATTTGGACTGAGGTATCCTCATATTTTCTCTTTTCAACACTACAGGTTTGAGCAGAATTGGTTTCACCAATGGGGAATTATGAGAGTTTACCCAAGGTTGCTTATTTCAGGACTGTTTAGCATAACAAACTTGTATAGACTAGCACGTGTCACTGTTTCACCTTCGGGGTCTAAAATGTTCACCACACAAAGTACATTTCATTTCCTATATGGAACATCTTACAAAATTTCATTTGGACCTTCGTAGCCCGAGATATAGTAATTCTCCTTAGGTGTCTTGTTTAGGGATGAATCCTGGGAGAGGCTGTGGAACCCTGATTTGGAGGAATCATATCTCCTAGAATATAGGGAATCTGAGGCTGAAAATTTTACACAATTTACATAAGGAATTATTTCTTGACTTGTAAAAGGTTTGGATCCCAAGCCTTCTCCAATCTAGATATATAGTGATGCACAAAAATGAGTAGTTTTAGTCTTTTAGGGTTTGACTTTCCCGGAGTTCTACCCAACCAAAAACTTTGATATTGGTCTCTAAATTTAGATTTTGAGGAGGAGAGTAATCCTATGTTGGGATCACTCAAAAATTCCCCTTCTGTGAAAAGCCCTAATTTCTCGCAGCAGTGATAGATTAAAAACTAAAAATACTCGAAATCATATTCTGCTTCGACAGAAAGATGTGCCCTTCAATGGAGAGTTAACCTAGCCTCCTTTTGTTGATGATATCTAGGGAGAGACCCAAAATGTAAGAATCCCTAGCTTCTGCATCTCCACAGTGTTTTCTTCTTAGGTTATCTCTGATACCATGTTATATTTTTATCATTTAATCAATATGATCTAGGATCTTATCTGAGAGAATAACCTACACAACAATAATCACAAGAGACAAGAGACACAAAGAATTTTACTTGGGGAAACCATAAAGGAAAAACACTACAACTTCCTTAGATATAGAATGAGCACCAATGGAAAAAGTAAAACTCAAAGAAACAAAGACGGCAGTTGTTCTCTCTCTCACTTGTGTGAGATCCTCTTCTCTCACTCCTATGCTATTGTTGAGTGAGTTTGTGTTTCAAAATAGAGAGTCTCACTCTCTATTTATACTAGTTTTCCACTTGACAATTACTCTACAGGGCCTACCTCACTAGGAGAGTCTAGTAACCCTAATACCCCTCAAATGTTGGGACTATTTCCTGACTTACAATAGAGGGTTAACCTCAATGACTTTACATGACTTTATTATATTAATGACTCTCCTAATTGGAGGAATAAACATCTCCATTGGGGTACAATGAAATACAATAAGTGAATACATTTTGAAGTTACAAATACATCTACAAAAAATTCTGAATGAAATCTTTGAATGCAGCAACAACAGCTATGGAAAATATCTCAAGTGCATTCTTCAACCTGAAAGGTATCACAGTATACTGAAAGCAGTCCCATTCAGTAACAAAATGTTGTTTTGTGTCGATCTTCTTTTGCGATCCTTATCTTGTGATAGCCAAAAAACCCATGTATGAAAGAATGCATCTCTTGACCACCTACTCCTAGAACTTCATCAGTAAATGGTATCAGAAATGGATCATGCATACATGCATCGTTCAATTTTCTCAGATCGACACAGATCCAAACTTCACCTGTTTTCTTGTCTTGGAATACCATAAGACTGATCCATTTTGATTCTTCGATTGGCTCAATTATTTCAGCATCCAACATCCTATCAAGCTTAGCTTTTACTCTCTCCTTGTATCATGGATTCAAGCGATATGACCTCTACCTAACTGGTTTTGTGTCTGGCTTCAATGGAATTTTCATCTCCCCTAAATCACCCAATATTCCCTTCATCTCAGAAAACTTTGTAGGGAACAAATTTTGGAATTCGTGCAACAGAGCTGTGATAGTTGCTATCGTTTCTTCATCCCAATAGTCCCCAACACTTGCAAATTTTTAGTTCTCCTCTGTCCCAATGTTGACTTTTCTTATCTTAAACAGTTGGTTCATGGGATCCGTTAGTACATCCGATGCTATGACATCCTAGATCCCTTCCATTTTTGGAATATTGATATTGCATAGATCATCATCATCTAGCTCTCCTGATATATTATAGCATTCCATCACTGACTACATGTGACAATGCGTATGCAGATCCACTGGGTATGCTACCAGAACTACCTTTATAACAACATCGCAGATAAGATGCAACACATTATGGACATCTGGATTGGCATCAACAAAAATGAAGGTGTGATTAAAGCAAATTGTCAACTCCATGTAGGTAGTGATCTCTCTACGGAACTTAGCTGACACATACCAAGATTGTGACATTTTGTCCAATGTATTGATGAAGGCATGGACCCACTCATCCTTTGGTCGCGATGCCCACAAGGCCTAACACTTGATCAGATGATCTCCAGGACTATTCCGCCCATCCTACCGTCCAGCATGGTTCACTTCTGCAACTCCAAACCAAACTGTCATCAATCTTTGACATTGTGACCATCCAGTAATTGACTTCTTGTGGGTCGCCCACAAGCATGCTGGAGTAGCTTTTAGTGCTTCTTCTAATTCCAACAACCGCTGTGGTTCTAAGACCTTATCTTCAAATTCAAAAAGAAACTTGGATAACTCTGGAAGTCCTTCATAAATTGGAAACTCAATGGTTTCAGTCACAACGCGACATAGTGACTATGTAATCAAGCCGCATTTTCTCAGTGACACTTCATGTAAACGGTTCTTCCAGTTCTCTAGAACGTCGCTTGAGTCAGAAGACGTAGAACTAACACTATGCCAACCGAGTTCCCCATCATCAGTCGGATGTATATAATCTTCTGAAATATTATAAGCATGATCCCATCCTTTGGTGACTTCATCTTTTACCATCTCAATATATCGTCTCCCTTCGGTTGGATCAATCGGAACGATAACTCTGATGTCTTGATTTTCAAATGTCATCATTCGCTTCTTAAAAAAATTACTTCCATACTGTCATTGGCCCATCTAATCCCCAGTAATGCAGGATAGGATCCTCCACCATCAACGAATTCAATCACATCAAAATAATCATAGCTCTTCATGCCCTCAACGTCTACTACCAGGTGCAACACACGCTAGATTGGTTGAACCTTGGCTTGACTAGCCAGTTGTAGATATATTGGAGACCATCCCAATGTTTGCCTACCCATCTTCTGCCATGTCTATTTTGTCATAATATTAACATCTGAGCCTAGATCCAGAATGATTGAATCTACCTCATAGTTCCCAATCTGAATTTTCATGCGCATCTCTTTTCCCATCTTTTTCTTATGCGAAGAATTCACCACTGAATCCTTCCATCCCTTCGCTAGTCAATGCAATATGTTCTCAATCTCAGCAAGTGCATCGAGATCTCTTGCTAGTGACAAGCAACTCTCAAACAAGTTATGCAAGGTACCATGTGGTCGTGATGGTCCCTCATCCAAAGAAGAATCAAAAGATGTGGGCATTTCATAAATAGGTGACTTACGAGGATTCCTTTTGATCACATCACGTGCTTCAAAAAATGTGTCTTTATCAACATCGATGTCGATCTGCACCTTCTTCTTCCCAGCCAATCAAATTTGTGGATGTGGACTATCTTCTCCGATCGTCACACCTCCATGAGTGATGACTGCAATGTCAACATCCTGTGTCCTAGGTTCCATTGAGATTGTCGCAATCGTTGGTCCTTGGTTTTGGTTCAGCGGTGGATTCATAGGTTGAATCTGATTTGTATTTTGGTTCTGGATCAGAACTTGGTTCTAAATGGGAATTTGGTTATGGTTCTGATTCTACAGATGGTTTTGGTTATGTGCTTGATTCTGCAACTAGTTCTGATTCAACTAAGTTTGGTTCTGTAATTGGTTCTGATTCTACAACTGCAGGATGTTTCTTCCCTTCCATCTTGTGATTAGCTATGGACAGTTTTCAGCAATATGATCAATCACAGTACAATACATACATGAACACTATAAATTTGAACAATCCCTCTAATAGTGACCCAATTCACCACAATTATAACATTGGATAGGTCTGTGACCTCGTCTACCTCCTCAAACGAATCCTCCTCCTCGTCCTCGGAATCCTCCATGAAATCCTCCTTGTTGCGGGTACTGTGGTGGATTTACTTGCTACTATGGGGGATTCAGCTGCTGTTGAACATAGTTTGATGACTGAATGTACTATGGCTGCTATGGAGCCATCAACATCTGATTATACTATGGTTGTGGCGCAAACTACTATTATGGTTGTTGCGGTATAAATTGCATCTACCGTGTGGGTACATACTGCGGTTGAGGTCGTGGGTGTACCATCTTCGGCTGCATCTGTGGTTGTTGTACTTATCCCTTCACATAATACAATTCATATGTTCTCTCTTGACTTTATATGCATGACAGACTTTATCTTCATTCCCAATAGATCGACAAAATGAGCAGTTTAGGTTTGTTGGCTTCGTCACCATCTTCTGCATGTACCCACATTCCTCATGTCGATGCCCATATACTTGAAAAATGTGACACCAAGGTACACTGCCACAAATCAATGGGTTTGGTGCTCCTGACAAAAGGTAGTTCTTGAAATATGGACAAGTATCCTTAGTATGTACATCTACATTACATCGAGTGCACCAGAGATCCTCGTCGTTGCTAGGAATATCACACCTCTTGCAGACAAGAGATATTTCTCTACGCTTAAATGGTTCAGATCTAGAACAAATGAGTAAACAACAAGGATGGAAGACTTCCCCTAGAGCTTATAGATATCTAGAATGAATCCTTTGGCTATTCTACAATATGATGTAAGTGTCTCCTATGGTGATGAATCTCCATGGATGTACCTGCACAAACACATCAAATAGACAAGCAAGATCAAAGGTATCAGAACATAATCTACAGATATATACTAGTGACTAAGGAATCGAGTAATAAAATGAATGATTTTAACATAATATAGTTTATGGGAAAGGAACCAACTTTTCATTAAAAATGAAGAAGAAAAATTACAATCATTTCCTTAGTGTTGTGATGCTTCTTCACATGCCACTCCTTGTCCTCAAAAGCTCCAACTTTCTCCTTCTATGCTCACCCTAGATTTGGCCAGAATCTCAATGAAGAAACATAACTTTTCTCTCTCTCAACCATGGGGAATGAGCCAGGTTTTATAGGCCTTTTGAGGATAGGGATGGTTGAGAAAATGGTGGGTGAGGTGGAAGGGAGATCCTACTAGGGGGTATCTCGAGTCTAGATGGTCCACATGAGTAGAGATGAGGGTGCCACGAAGTATTCCTTCGAGAAGCTTCATGAATCTTATCTTTTTATCTTTTTGAATCGAGCACTTCTTTCTTCCATGCAAATAGAGCATTACTAGGGTGGAACCACTCTTTGATTAAAGGCAGGAAGCAGTGGCACCGCTCATTGTCAAGAGACAGTGGGAGTTAATAAAGAGGGTAACGCCTTTTGCATTAAGGGAAAAGGTGGTGCTAGACTAAAACATGGAAAATTAGAGTTCTGGGCCAATGTCCAACTTCATATTTTGGGAATTAAGGGCAATTTCTGATGTTTTATGCCTCAACACATGATGGTGATGAGATTTATGAGTAACAGAATGCTCCCCAAAGCATGAGGCTAGAGAGATATGATAGGCGAGAGCTTTGAAAGAGCTAGATATCACTTTGAGGCAATAAATCACTTGATCAAAGATTAAAATCAACCAGGATTATGCAATACATCAATACTTTTGATTCATATTCAAAATGTCTCCTCATCATGGCTACAGACCAATAGAAGGAAGATCCATGAGAGAGATTAACAAACATGGCTACTAGAATACAACGTATATCCATGTGAAGAAGACTCAAACTTGGACATAGCTACTAGACATACAATGTATATCTATGTCAAATGGACACAAATTTGAGCATAGCCACATCCATACAAATGTGGATCCATGCTAAGACTCATACAATATACTCCGTCGCAACCTGGGGAAAGAAATGATTGCTTCAATAGATACCTAGGGTCTTCGTCTCGTCTTCCACAAAGTATGATTCTATCCATGTGATTACAATATCTTGATGTCGAACATGGTAGAAACCACTTGATTACCGGTCAATGATGAGAACCGTTAACAAGTGCGAGGGAGGCCATCATTGATGTCAATGATTCCCAAGGTACCCTAATACAATCTCTTGAGTGTGAATAGATGATTTGATGTTGAACACTCATTTGAATATTTTGATCAAAGGTCAATGATGTTAACCTATGTCAAAAGCAAGAGGATTTGTCATTGATCCGTATAGATCTCAAGGTACTAATCTGTTTCTAATACTAATTCATGGATGATGATCTGATGTCGATAGGAATAGTCTCCTCGACGGAGGGCCATGATGAATCCCACATTGACGAAGCGAAACTTGGAACAAAGTTATGGAATTTTGAGTATGATGTAACCATAGGAGTGACTCAAAACTTTACTAACACAATGTATGTTTTAACTGTAGAGATAAGCTTTCAAATTTTCTTTGAACATTGGATGGCACGACAGAAGACTTGGAAGCATTGACTTAGACCAGGCGGATATCATGACATAATGCAACAATAAACGACGCATTATTTGAAAGACTCAAAGGAGTGACATTAATCATGAAAGCAGATCGACTTGGAAGCAAGCTAAATACCCATTTGACTGAATGAAATGCAGACAAGTGCCATGTTCAAAGGTGACTACTAACTGCCATTTATTCACAAAATGAAATAGTTCCCTTCCCTTAATTTTCCCATCATGATTGATGAGTGTCTATTTTTGTTTTTATGAGTCCAAAGAGGGTAAAAAACACTCATTGTATATTATCCAAGGGATAAGTCCATTCTCATATATTTCATGAACCTGAGAAAGGAGGGGTTCATTCCCAAAAGAGGGTCTCTCAGTGTTTAGTTTAATGAGTCCATTGAAAGTTATCTCGGTATCGTTCATGTTTAGAGAGTCTGAAAGGGTATTTTTTCATACAATTTAGTATCTAGGGCCCAGAAAAGTATAAAATAATACCCAAGAGAACTCTTCCAGTCATGATTGGATGGAGCGCTCCTTTTTCATAACTAGTTAATCCATACCGAAAAAGGGGTAAAACTGTCGTCAGAAAGACAACTCTTCAAGTACTTTATGAGCGTGAAGAAGACAAGTTCGCTTGACAATCTTTTCACATTTTAAGGAGTCCGAAAAGAGTTTAAAGAAGACTCAATTAGGGTTTCTTTTTACAATGAGTGAGTTTAACGAGCCTGAAAAGAAGCGAAAACGACTCAGAATTTTGGTACTAGGTTTAAGGAGCAAGACCAAAATATCGAAATTAGCACTTGATGACTTTTTCCATTTTATGGAAGTATGAAAAAGCCAAAAACGAACTTACCCATAGTCAATACTATTTACTTTTGTCCTTGCAAAAACTTTTAAAAGACCATTAGTTCCCTAAAAAATATTAAAATTGATTTTTATAACTATAGGAAAGGGAATTTTTTAATAAAATATTTAAAAAATATTAAAATAACGTAAAAACCCTAAAAAATATCATATAAAAGTGAATGGAAACAGTAAAAAACATTTCATTTACTATTTACCAAGTTTTGAAGAGCTACTTGGATCAATTGTGTGCAGATTTCAATTGGAGATTCTGGAGCCATTACCTGTCCATTTTCCAATCCGTCTGTCTCAGGTAAGAGCCAAGACCATTCTCATCACTTTCATGGTTGTAATTTTTTCTTTCCAAGAATTTTCATGGAGTTTTGCTGATTTTTTCCCAAGGGTAAAAATCGTTTCCCGGGTAACACACTTCTCCTTTACGGGAAAAGCGGTGCCCGTGGAAAATTGCGTTTTTTGCGCCTTCACAGGCGGTGGCACCACTTTTTTCTCAAGGAGACAGAAGCGGTGCCACAAAGTATGCCCAAAAAATGAATGCCCTAGCAAAAATAATGGGTTTTAAGCATTTTAAAAGATTGATTATGTGTCTAAATACTCCATTTGTGGTTTTTGACAGGTCATCTTGGTCAAAATGGCGGTGCTTGGGCAGATGCGGCTTCTACAGCTTCTCTAAGGGGGTGTGGCCTTTTGAAATTCTTCCATGCTCCTAGTATGATATCTCATGTAAAATTACTAGAGTACATTTTGCAGATGTGGAACCTAGAACAACAATATTTTGAGGTGGGGGCTCACATCCTTAATGTGGAGGTGGAAGACATTTATTTTCTTACCGGATTATCCAGGTTTGGAGCGCCAATTTCATTGATAGGATCCTGAGGGGGAGACATTACAACACAAGAACTCATAGTTTGTCACTGTTATCCAGGAACTAAGATGTCTGGGAAGAAGATCCCAATTAAGTAAGTAATGGACTTGCCTCTTCGTACCGTACTCTTCACTGTGCAGAGGGTTGTTGGGAGCCAAGGGGCTCATCAAGCTTCCTGGGCACACATTCTCTATGCCCTAGAGGCTATGGCACCCACAATGTTTAACTCGACCGAGGCATTGTTGAGTGTGTTCAAGGATCAGCTAACCAAGTGTCGGCATGGAGAAATGAAACAGTTTAGTTATGGGACTATCCTGGCATGTTTCTTTTTCAAGAGGGTACCTCTCTTGAGGCCACAGGTGGTTGTTACTGAGCTGAGAGATCGAGAAACTCGCATGATATGATGGGTGGAGACCATGGCCTGTAATGGAGGTGGTAGAGCCAAGTTCAAATATGGGAACCCCTTTTTCTGTTGGTTGGAAGACTAGATCCTCATGATCTAGGATTATGCTTAGGCTGGGACCAACTTTCGAGGAGATACAGATCTACCTTTACCAGCTTATGCCTAGTGGGGTGATATCGGTAAGAAACAATGCTCAAGACGTTGATTGTTTTTTAATGTTTAATGTTTTATGATTTTTTTATACATGATGAAAATACCTAAATTTTTCATGTAGACACAGGGGATACATGACCTGGGGGTTCATCCCCAATGGACAGGAAAGTCGAGGCTCACTTCGTACTTGACACTAGACATTCCATATGCTGCTATAGATGAACTCCCTAGGAGGTACCAGAGACACACAACTGGAGTGTCAGGCCATTTCAGTCGCTTGCTCCGGAGTGTAGCCAGGGATATCATGTGCTATCACGAGCACCACTAGAATTTTCTACATGATGTATATACTGAAAGCTAGAGTGCTTCAGTCGGGGTCTTGTGACCATGTTTTTTGTAAAACACTATATATATACATACATATACATATACATACATACATATACATA
>LPNX010403130.1:472454-499452 GCA_001517045.1 Pseudotsuga menziesii
TATATGTGTATATGTATATATATATATGTATATGTATATATGTGTGTGTGTGTGTGTGTGTGTGTGTGTGTATGTATATGTATATGTATATGTATATATGTATATGTATATGTATATGTATATGTATATGTGTGTGTGTATATGTATATGTATATGTATATGTATATATATGTATATGTATATATATGTGTGTGTGTGTGTGTGTGTGTGTGTGTGTGTGTGTGTGTGTATTTGCGGTGTTTAAATGTGTTCAAATGGGCAAAAATGATATTTACATGATTTTTTATGTGTATTTTATTGTTTATTTTAATTTACAGTGGACCATGCTTTATTTATAAAAGTTATGTGTGGGCAATGTACAGGTATAAAATGTAGTTTTCCAATGAGTCGACAACCATGTTATAAGACCTAGGAATGTGCCTATAAGTGATTGACTTGAATGACCTCTCTAACAGACTCACTCTTCGAAGGAGACGAAGGAATGTAGGGTTTTTGATAGTATAAACACGGTTTATATGACAAACCACTAGCTACGAGTCCATGAATACTACCAAATCATGAATCTCCTGAGATGTAGCCTCAGTCACTAAACCTATCATTGCTCGATACTTGACGATGTTGTTGGTAGCTAGACCAATACAAACTGCCCCTGAACTGACTAAGTCATGCGTCGAGGAATACAAAATCCAAGAATTTGAAGCAAGATTCAGGGTATGACGACAAGAAACATTAGTAAAACCGTAAAAATCCATCTGATCTGCATAACCAAAATGCATTTTATAACAGTACTGAAAAAAAGACTCAAAACCATATTGAAAAACCAAAAAAACACTAAAAAGTCAATCAATATACATATATACAAGGTACCATACATAAATGATTTCAAGCATAGTAACTCTTTACGTACAACCCATTGCGATGTTGCATGAAAGGTATCCCATCGTAGTCTACAAGCTCGTAATCCTTCTCTAAAACTTTACTAATGATAAAGGGATCGTACCACATAGATTCAAACTTCCCCTTCCCTAGCTTGTCATGTCTCTGATCGTAAGTCAGAACTAGGTCACCTTCATTAAAGACACGAGGTTGAATAGACTTATCGTACTAAGCCTTAATGCATTTTTTGTGTGCCTCGTTAGCCAAAGAAGAATCCCTTATATTTTCATCAAGGTTTGTTAAGTACAAAAATCGTTCTTCCTTGGAGAAAGTGTTTGGGAAACATTCTACTACAAGTTTGAGCGATGAGATTTGACAATCGATAGGAAGGATAGCTTCTTGTCCATTAACCAATTGAAAAGGTGTGAAACCAGTTTTTGTTTTAACTAAAGTCCTATAAGCCCATAGTGCGGAAAAATAGTCAAATTCCAGTTGGATTTATGATCTCCAACCATCCTACGCAACATAGTTTTCAAAACTTTGTTAATGGCCTCAACCATACCATTAGCTTGTGGGTAATACAGAGTTGAGTTTTCATGGTGAAAACCTAGATTAGCACTCAACTCAACCATCATCTGATTGCGGAAATGAGATCTGTGGTCAGTGACTATGGCTTGTGGGACTCCAAACCTAGATATCATGTGATTGAACAAAAAGAGGGTGACAGTTTTCCATGCTCTACATAACTAGGCATTTCCTCAACCCATTTTGTAAATTAATTGATGACTAGGATGATGTAACCATACCCCCCCCCGACCGAGGTAGGCTTACAATGCATGAAATCAATACCCCACTTGGAGAAAGGGACAACTACAATGACGAGGTGTAAAGGAGCAGGTTGGGTGCTCTTTTTAGGATAAAAGTGTTGATAGGGTGGGAATTTATTGACTACCTCATGACAATATTTTGAAGATGGAGGGAAAAAAATACCCAACGCAAAGAATTTTCTGAGATGTTGCCATCCCAAAAAGATGATCGCCACATGCTCCAGAGTGGAAATTATTTAAAACTTGTTCAGCCTCTTCATGTGTAAGGCATCACTGAATAATGGAGTCAATACCACGTCGATGCAATGCATCATTTAAGATGAGATAATACTTTGTGTGGTGATGGATACGATGACGATCGTCATGGGACATGTTGGGTTGAAATCTCTGGGTCTTGAGATAAATGATCAAATATCCATACCATGGATCATTTGTGCTGATCAATAATAAGAATTGATCCAGAAATGAATCATTGGGATCAACTTCCAACATAGCACAGGGAAGGTCACACATCAAATCTGTGAAAATGAAGGACTTCTTTGAAGTAGCCTTAGCGAACTCGAGATCGAATTCCTGTAAGATAACGATCCAACGGGAATACTTTCCCCCCAGAACCTCACGAGTCATAATGTAATACATGGGGTTTTGATCCGTGAGTACATTTGTGGTGCATAGTAGGATGTAGTGTCAAAATGTTTGCACAACAATGACTGTGGCCAAAGCTATCTTCTCCACACGCGAGTAATAGGTTTCAGAGTAAAGGAGACTCTTACTAAGGTAATATATCACATGTTCTTGGTCTTTGGGATCTTCCTGCACTAGAACCATACCAAAATTTGTAGTGGAGGAAACAACATATAACATAAAGTATTTTGAATAATATGGGGGGTGCAACACCGGTGAATGCGTCAAAGCGTGTTTCAGGTTATCAAAAGCTCGTTGGGCTTGGTCATCCTAAAAGAACGAAGTGTCCTTCTTCAGGAGACACATATAGCCATGTGTTTTTTATGCAAAGTTGCATATGAAATGACGAAGAAATTTTTCCTTCCCCTGCAAAATTTGGAGTTCAGTGATATTTTTTGGGGCAGGTAAGGCCAAAATAGCAGCAATTTTCAAAGGATCTATTTGGATGCCATCTTTGGAAACCACAAAGCCAAGAAGATGTCTAGTCTCAACACAGAAGACACATTTGTGTGGGTTAATCTGAATATTATAATGATGACACCTAAGGAAAATGTCTCTAAGGTGCCTTGGGTGGTCCTCCTGTTACTGTGTATGAGCAGAGAGATCGTCTAGATACGACTCCACAATGTGCTTGATATCGTGAAAAGCGTACGACATGGTGCACTAGAATGTAGCTCTGGAATTTTTTATACCAAAGGGTAACTTCTGATATGCAAAGGTTCCCCATGGGAAAATTAATGTCGTTTTATGCTGACTGCGGGTATAATCTCTATCTGGTTGTAGCCGGAAAAGCCATCCATAAAAGAAAATATGATACTCCTAGCATAATTATCGATGATTTGATCGATGTGTGGAGTAGGGAAATTGTCCTTGGGACAAGCCTTATTTAAATCTTGGAAATCGATAAAATCCTAACAGAGCCTTGCTTCTTAGCCATAGGTACAATATTAGACACCCATTTGATCAGTGGCATGGGATAAATAAACCCCTCTTTCAGAAGTTTTTCCACTTCGGCTTTAATATCCGCAACCTTCCTAGGATGGAATTGCCATAGTTTTTTTCGGACCAGCTTGGCCATGAGATAAGTTTTAATCTCATGCACCACAATGGATGGATCAATCCCAAGAATTTCTTCATATGTCTAGGAAAAAACATCACATAATTCTTTGAATAGAGATCTATAACTTTCATCTTCTTTCGTTGAACAGTTCTGGCCGACATGAACATTCTCAATAGTTCTGGGCTTCATTGATATCAATAAGGGTTGTCTGAGTGATTTTGCAAATATTTCCTTCAGAATCAGTATCTTGCAACAACACAGGTGTTTGAGGATTGGTGACAATATCATTACTAATAAGAGACACAAGATCAAAGTCTATCGAACTGGCATTGGGAAGGAAAGAAGATCTATGGTGATGATCTTCCCATATAGGTTCGCCTGCACTCAGGATCTCCATAATGGAATCATCTGATGGAAAAGTCTGCAAGAGATAGTCTAGAGTGGGGAGAGAGGGTTCTAGCCAATAAGATAGGTGGTAAGGATCTGAAGCCACCATATGAAGGTCATCAGAATGGACATCGAAAGTAGATTGAATAGCATCATAAAGTGCTTCATAAGGGCTAAGAGAGGATGACTCAACAATCTCTTTGCCTCTAGGAATGTGGTTGGTCGTCGAAATAATGTCTATAGATGCCACATATATAACTAAGAGGGGTTGATGGGAACACTCCCATAAGGGCGGAATCCTTCAACACACCTACCCCAACTGATTGATAAGGCATAGGGGATTGACCTTGCATGGGGATATTATTTGCAGTGGGGGTAGAAACATTTGGTGTACAAAAATTGAGTTGATAGATGGTCATAATATTCCCTAAATGATGTAATTGGAGAGTTAGAAATATGCTCAAAGCGACAACCATCATAGCATAGAACATATTTCTCCCCAATAGAATATTGTAGTCCAACGGAGAATCGACTACCTCCACCTGAACGGAAACAGTCTTTCCCCCAAGCTCGAATGAAAGGGCCGGTAACAGACAATGAGGTTGGAAACCTCGTGTTTCGAAATATTTCAAGGTTGTGGTTAACTTCGTAAGTTTAGGAGAACCAATGGCTCTCCAACAAGCCACAGACAGTACTGAGGTGGAAGCTCCCTCATCCAAAACAGTCCTATGGACCTCCCTCCCAACTACTCTGGTCGCGATTTGAAACACGAGCTGGTGGGGTAATATGTACTTATAATTCTCCACATGAAAATGGATTAAATTGGTGTTATCTAGGTCTAATGCCCCCAATGCTGTTAACAAGTTTTTGCACTGCGTTGGACAACTTTGGAGTACCTCTAGGGTAGACATCGCGTAAGGTGATTGAGCCAAATATTCAACAATGTTGTAGAATTGTGCAGCTCTAACATTTGGATTTAAGATAGACTTCCTCAGGGTACTCTTGGGTGGGCGCAAAATCAAGTCGAGATTAAGTTTCTCGATTGTAAGAGGCCCATTAGACGAAGATGGAGGAGAACTAGTGGAAGGAGTTTTGTCCAGAGAAGGATTTTCGTCCTTCTTCTCTGGCGACTTATCATATGACTGACTACGAGTAGTCAAAGTAATATTTTTTGAGGACATCATTCTGATTTCTTCCATAGAGTTAGTTCCCTAAGAGGACATGTGATCTATCAATTGTTGTTGAGATGAAAAGGGGTCGGTAAGAACTGCTAGTGTAGGGTTACGTTTCAAAAATTTACTAATCTCTTCACGAAGAGGACACTCTTTCATGAAGTGGTCACCAACACACAATAAGTATGGATACTTAGACTTCCTCTTCCCTTTATTGTCATTCTCTAGGGCCGTAACCTTGGGATTCTCCTACTGGTTTCCAGTTTTTTTATTCTTTCCTTTTACTTTCTTCTAGTTACCGAGTGTTTGCGTGGATTGAATGGAATTCACCTCGGAGGAAACCATAGTAGAAGAAGGAGTTGTAGTATAAGTACTATGTTTCTTGGAAGGATTAGCTATTGATGAGGGTTGGATTGAACCGACAATCCCATCAACATGAGTTTCTGCAGGTGGCTTGGTAGGGTCAGTGCTGGGATGAGGAGCTTGAGGGATCAATTCATATAGAGTTTCGGATTGGGAATAGACCAATTCCAGATACCGAGCGTGATTGATAGCCTTCTCTTCAGTAACAACACCACCCATAACCACATCCCAAGAAATGGGAGGCAACAAGGATTTCATGAACCAATCTGCAAATAATTGGTCTAGAATAGGAGCCTTAATAAGTCTTCGCCATCTCCTTCACTCGTGAATATGGTCTAAAATATGTGTGGATGTATTTTGATGAAGGGATGTCAATATATCCATACCTATTTCATAACAGATAGGCAGTTGGAAATGAGTAAGAAAAATGTCGCCAATGAGCTAAAGTCCACAAATGAATGTTGTGGAAGTTCAATGTACCACTTTGCAGCTGTACCAGTCAAACTTCACTGGAAGAGCCTTAAATGGACTAAGTCATCGATCAAGGAGTTCAAAGAACACCATCAAATGGAAATTCATAACATGGTTTTTGGGATCTTCTCCCTGCTTCCCATCAAATTTTGGGATATCTGATGGTAACTTTATTGGAATTACAAGACATGAAGGGTTATGCTGAATGGGATCATTAATAAACTTGGACAGATCATGATAGTCCAAAGTTTATAAAAAAGGAAGTTTTTGGTTAGGTTGCAGATACTGGTAGTATTGATAAGGAATTTGTATACCAGTAGGACCATAGGTCGACTGATACACTGGATGTTGGGTATTCGGGTTTGCAGAAAACCCTCCTGAAGATCCTCTTGATGGAGGCGGGCATTTGGGAGGAAGGTTTCCTCTAGGTGGTGGTGGTGGCCCTCTGCTAGGTGGACCTATAGAAGGTGGTCCACTAGGAGGTGGTCCTCCCGGTGGTGCCCCCCAGAAGGTGGTGGTCCTCTAGGAGGTGGGCCCCCAGAAGGTGGTCGACTAAGGGGTGGTCCTCCATAAGGTGGGATTCCACTAGATGGGCCTCCTCTAGGTGGGAATACACTAGGTGGACCCCCAAAATATGGGCCACCATAACTCCTAGTAGTATTAATAGGTATCCCTCCAGGAATAGGCATGTACCACCAATTTTGTTTCCCCCATGGGGTAAACATGTTCTCGGAGTAAGGCATACCAGGATATACCATTCCTATAGATGTAGGTTGAAAGTTTACATCACTTATGGATGGTATATTTCCTGGGTGAGTATATCCCCAAGAAGTTTGATTAATGACGGGATGTACCCCTAAGGGTTGTTCCATACTAGAAGGGGGAGTAACCGCTTTGGTTTTCGTGGAGGGAACTACAACTGTTGACTATCCAATAGTATGGGTCTATATTGTATTGGATGTAACTCCACTAATTGCTGATACAACTTGAGCTAGAGGTTTCCCCCTAGTGGTAGAATACATAGGAGGACCAAAATAAAACCCAGGATTTTGAATCGTAGTAACTGGGTTGGAGGTTTGGCTTGGATTAGGAACTATCGATCCTTGAGCCGGTGATGTTAAACTGTGAGTAACTTGAGATGTCAAGAGTGGACAGTATCTGAGAGGGGCTGATTCTGAAATACGGATAAAAGAGCCAACATAGGCTCCTGATGAGGAGAAGGCAAATAAATGATGTTCACAAGGCACTCTTGAAAAATTTGTAAACAATCCATAGTTGGATGGAGCCTTGTATACATTTCCTCATTCGTCGGAGGGTTAAAAAGGACGGTCTAGTAATCCCAAATTTGGAAATTGCTTGACCCATAGAGGTTCTCCAGAAAGAAGCATTAGGGCCATATTATTTCCCCTTGGTATCATCAGATGAGCGATCAACCCAATTTGATGAACTGACATGACCTTCCATTGGAAAATGGAAAGTGGTATCAATTGTAGGAGGCTGCTCGACTAAGGGATTGTCATATGTAGTGAATTATTCCCCCACTTCCATAGCTGGATTCTCTTGCATGTGAGAATCAACTGCTCCTTGGTAAGTGGCTTCCATTGTTATTTCTCCTATAATAGGAGGAATCTCAAGTGGAAAGCCTTGTACTATTTTGGATTGTTTCAGAGGAAACTCAACCAGATTAATGGTCACTAAAATCCTAACATAGGGTTTGAAAACTAGAAAAAACACACAAAAAATATCCTACACAAGCTAAAGGCCACAAGCAAACTTAGGTGACAGGAGGGGATGATAAAATAAGGTTCCTTACTAGGATTGTCAAGTCTTTGCAACTCATGATATACCGCAGGGTCCAACAGTAAAACACGACAAGGAGGATTGAGACTATCCCTTGCCTGAATACTCGATTACCTGGACGGTATGTGCATAGCAGTCTCCCTGAGTTCTGTTCTTGGTGTATTGCACTGAAAATATGGCCAAAATGTTTTTTCTCAGATGTTTTAGGGAATCCTAGAAGGGTCTCCCGATATACACAAGGTACGTGGGAGCTCAAATCCGTGTTAGTGTTGTCTAATGCACAACCGTTCAAAAGGGGCCTTCTGATATATAATAGAGTACATGAAGTACCTTTCAATATACATCAAGTGTACATGAAAGGTCATTTGATATACCGATAGTATGTGGAAGAACCACACATTTCCCAAGATGCAGTGCAGGAAAAAAATGACAACTCCTATGTTTAAAGACATCGGAACATGTCTCTATCCTATCACTCAAGTTACTAATTTTTTTTTACCCTATATCTAATCTTAATTCTATCTTGAATGGTTAGGTGGATGCATGAAGTGTATACATAAATGTAAAACCATGCAATATGAGTGTGCAAATATTTCACTTTACCATTCAAAGTATGTCCTACTTACGGGAAGGAGAGAGTGTTTTAATTCATTTTCAAAACAAAAAATTTCCCACATAGACACACTCAACTTATCTTTTTGAATAATGCAAACAAGCAACACACTTCTAAACTGATCTTTGAAAGTAAGTGTCAAAACCCCAAATTTTCTGAAAAATTTAAATTTTTTTAAATATAGCTAAATATCGTAAATGCAGTCAACTAATTGTTTAATTAGTTATATGTTACTGATTTCATTATCTGAATTATCTATTTGATTATGTTTATATTTATAGAATAGTTCTTTTTCAGTTTACTGACTTGTTTTCTCTTTGCGACCACAAGGTGGAACTGTCATGAAAATTCTGGGCTTACTTAGCTTTCGAGCTAACACATAAGTTTTCCTTCTCTTACAGACTTACAGGTAATAAGTTTAGGTGCTGCTTATAAAAATTCTAAAGCATTCATTTATGAGCTTGTTGCACAAAATAACTCAGTAATGAATATAAATGCTAACAATTTCCAAAGCTTATCGAGGTAAAATCGTTAAACTGTCTTCCTTTTTAAGATGCTAATGAATGAGATTCAGTTCTGTTAGTAAAGGCTACAGCTGCCTTCTTCCTAGTAGATGTAAATTTATAGTACTTGATATTTAATGAACTATTAGATGTAAATTTATAGTACTTGTTTGTGAGTAAAGTCCTCACCAAGAGAAATAAATGTTATTAATTTCTTTTTATAACATATTTACAAGACTCTAATATTGCCATGGTTATAATTGTTTGATGAAGGAATGTTTGCATAGCATAGAGAAAAGGGTTATGCAAAGGGCCACTCCATGATGTAAAAGGTTAGACTTGATTTACATTTTATGAACACCATACTTTATAAGAAAAAGGGTAGAAGATTCCCCACAACCTCGATGATTGCAATGGAAAAATGTTTATTATAATATGATATTGTGTTTTTCCATGTAGCGTATGTAATAGGCTGACATTGGAACAAGGGTTAGTGTGGAACCTTCGAATAACAATGAGTGGAAACAATAATACTCATGGAAGAAGTTTTCTGGGAATATACACTTGAACCCACAGCCTGCAAAATATTTACCTGGGTAACATGGTGTCACTGTGGCCATGTGCTGCATGGATAAAAAGGACTCTCCCTCGAACCCTAATCTTATTATCCCTTCTATGGTTTTCATCCTTCTGCCGCTCTGCAATAGTGATGGTGCTTCCTCGTCGCACTGCTACTTTGCAATGGTATTCTCCCAGCTCGTTTCTTTGTCTTCCGTTCATCGAGAGCTCACTTTGAATGCTCATAGAGAAGAGTTGTAAACCTTTGATTCTGTTAGCACAGAGTTGGGTTAGTTTTCTCCGGTTTTATCCTTCCTTACTCGCTTAGTTCGAAGTCTAGCAGTATGTAAGGCCCCAATTCTTCTTTGGTTCAATAGTGGGAGATGTGGCCTCATGACCTGAAGTTTTGCTGGTTTAAGGGTTTCGCAGCAATTAGGGGTTTCTATTAAGAATCGCTGTGGCATAAGCATTTATGCTTGCTTGGCCATGGCTCTCACTCTTTGTCACAGTTGGTTGATACTGTTAATGATCCCTTCCTTCTTGCAGCCGATGAAGATTTGGCTTCTCCTTGCGTTGGTGGTAACGCTTCTTCTCATGGGAGACTACGTTTCCATAAAGCCTTGAGGTAAGGAAACCATTTACATTTTTGTTTATCTATGCGTATTGTTTTATTTATACATTTGTTTATTTTTCCTTTTGAATATGATATTAACATCATCGTTCCGCTCTGTTCATCGGTCAATCCGTCCTCCTGCATGATTGGTTCGAGGCTGAGGTGCTTGCTTGCTGGTTCACGGTAAGCCTGGTTTAACCATGGCAACTCCTCCTTGTTTGGTCCCTTTGGGACATTTGTGGGTTGGTCATCATGACCTACAACCCTTGCGGTTTCGGTTTACCTTGTTACTTGGTTTGTTGTTTTTAGTAGATAAAGAGACCCTGGCGTTATGCGGGGTACTCCGGCTCCGGCCGTGACTATAATTTCTAGGTTTGTTTAGTTACTGTATAAAATGTATAATGAAAGGAAGGCTGTTTATGCCATACTCTTGATTACTTGTAGAAGCCGAGGGCTTTGGAAAGTCTTCAGACTCTTTGTTTATATCTTTGCTGTACATTTTGATATTCATAGGGTTTTACCCTAACTCAGCCATATAATAAAAAAAAATGTTTACAGTTTCTTAAAAATTATCTTTATTTAATGTATTTCTGTACATTACGGGGTTATTACTTATGTTATATAAAGTTTGGTTAAGCTCGGTAAATCGAGCATACTGTCACTGTGTTGGTTATTTCTTGTGCGTTAATGTACTTGATTTTTACCCCGTAATATTTTTAAATTTAGTTGTTAGGGTTTCTGTACATTATTTTTATATTAATTTACTTTATTTAAAAGAATTGTAAATGTTGTTATATAACTGTTACCCTTCAGAATATAATGACTTTATGTTTTTACTGAGGTACTTCTGTATCTGTCAGATACAGCTTTTGAGTACAGAAATTATATCTTGTTTAATGTTTACTATAATATGATAAGAACATTACTTATTTACATATTAATACTATTCTTAAAATTATATATTTATTACCTTGTTCTTTGTTTATTTATAATCATAGAGTAAGATAGTATTTTACTACTGTGTGCTTATACTTACTGCGCTGAATAAATTATATAGGTACGCTCTGTATTCTATATTAACTGTTTATGTTATAATTTTAATATTTATAAAATAAAAGAATAAGAACTAACTATGTTCTGCATTTGTTGACATCTTAAAAAGAATAGGTTAGTAGTGGTAGACTTTTGTTTAAGCTTAACTAGATAAAACAGAATGAATAAATAGTAGAATAACTTATATTACTATTCATAAGTAAATTTTGATACCAACTAGACCATCTGTAGAAATAAATCAAGAATTCTAGCTATTCTTTCTTTCAATTTGATTATTATACATGCAGTAGTTAATTAACCTAAACTAGGAAGAAGTAAACTGTAAAGTTGTAAAGCATTTTTATTTAACTTAACCCTACTCTAGTTTATCTAATATACTCTTTTCTTAACTCAATAAGCAATAAGATTACTAAAAGTAGCTACTGTATCAAAACTGTTTTATCTACCCATACATACTACTATCAGTAAATAATATAGTTTCTTTCTCTTTTCCTAATAAACTAACAGTCTTAGTCCAGGTTTAACACTACTCCTGGTACAAAAGATATTTCTTTCGATAACAAAATAAAAGGAAATATTCTATAATTCCACTAACATTTTATTCTACATTTTCATCATACTATCTTTATTTATAATTTCACCACCTGTGCTGGAGTACGGTCTGGATCACTCCAGATGAGGAAAAACACAGGTAGGGTTTTATTTCTCATCAAACTGATTCTATTACTAAACAATCTAAGAACAACTTCATTACTAAACCATCTAAATCTTTACATCATAAGCTACAATGCATCATTCAATCGCACACAGATAATACACAAAAATTATTAAATAACAGAACCTGTTCTTTGAGCTTGGACGACAACAGCAATGGGAGGCCATTCCTCCCTACCAACTGCTGGAGAGCGCTCAAACATTGACTCCTCAGGACCCCGGAGCTTGCTCTGGTCTCCCTGGCTGGAACTAGGTGCAACAATAATTAAGTACCAGTCTATAGACTCAATACCAAAACCTGAACTTATCAATAAATTCTCTCAGCTAGCAAGCTGTATCAGAACAAGTTACTACAGATTATCTCTCAAAACACTTTCCTTACATTTTTCCCTTTTCCCCCAATGAATTCCTTGAAGATCATTCCACTTGAATGATTCTTCTCCTAGGAAATATCTCAGTAGCCTCAGCTCTCTACATTGAGTACTTTTAAAATATTGCCTAGGTCTTTTTGGGTTAGTTGTCATTTATTGAGCCACCTGCTCTGATCCCACTTTCTTGGGGGATCATGACCCCAAATGTAGGGAAGTTTCCACCTGCAACATAGGAAGTGTTTGAGGATGCTTCCACTTGTCTTTTTCTCTCCACCTAGTTCCTTCCACCAGTTTGACCAGTAACACTCTTATTAACAACTCTCCCAAGCTGTTGTCTCCACTTTTTATTTATTAAAAATAAAATATTCAGAATTACATTCCACTTCTTTTGACTCTACTGAGTCATCAGTTCCTACTTAGCATTAAATTTAACATAATGTCTTAGGAATTCTAATTAAAACAATTAACATTATTTTACAAAATTGGGGTATGTGACATACACACCCCCTTAAAATGTAACATCGTCCTCGATGTTACTTATTCTTCATCCTCTGTAATCTCCTGGAATAGATTCGGGTATGCCTCCCACATATTAATTTCCAGTTCCTAGGTGGCCTCTTCAGGAATAAGGTGCTTCCATTGCACCTTCACCTGTCCAATGGTGCAGTTCCGCAGAGTAATTTCCCTCCTCCCGAGGATACAGTCCGGTTCCACCAGAATTTCTCCTTCTGGTTCCACCTGTACAACATTCCAATCAACCACATGAGTAGCATCATGAACATACTTTTTCAAAACAGAGATATGAAAAACATTATGTACTTTCAAGTTAGGTGGTAATGCTAGCTCGTATGCAACTTGACCAATTCTAGACAAAATTTCGATTTGACCACAGTAATGTGGTGCTAGCTTTGCACAACTCCCCAGTCTTAGAGAAAGTTTCTTTGGCCTTACCTTTATAAACACATGGTCACCTACCTAGAACTCCTTAGGAGTTCTTTTCAAGTCTGCTTGGCTCTTTTGCCGATCCTGTGCCACATTCAAATTTTTCTGCACTTGTTTCACAATTTCCTTCAATAATTCTAGTCCTAACACCAATCTATCTACTCGATTATTCCAAGAGATAGGAGTGTTGCATTTACGTCCATACAAAATTTCAAATGGACTAAATTTAGCTGATGACTGATAGTTATTATTATATGCAAAATCTGCTAGATGTAAGTAGTCTTCCCACTTACCTGGCTGATCTTTAACATACATCCTTAATAAGTCCTCCAGCACCTGATTCACTCTTTCAGTCTGTCCATCTGTTTGAGGATGGAAGGAGGTACTGAAATTCAAATTTGTATTTAATCCTTTAAACAAGGACTTCCAAAAATTTCCTGTGAATTTAGGATCCCTGTATGAGATTATAACCTTCAGTACTCCATGTAGCCGAAAAATATGCTTTAAGAATATGTCAGCTATATTGGTAGCCTTGTAAGTAGTTTTGACAGGAATAAAATGTGCTGCGTTGCTTAAATTGTCAACCACCACCATAATAGAGTCATTTTGATTCTGATTTCTGGGCAGTCCAGTAATAAAATCTAAGCTAATCACTTCCCATTTCCAGCTAGGAATAGGTAAATATTGTAGCAAACTAGCTGGATGTTGGTGTTCGGTTTTCACTTGTTGACAATCTAAAAATCTAGCAATGTATTCAGCTACCTCAGATTTCATATTAGGCCAAAAATATTATTTACTTAGCATTGTTACAGTCTTTTGATAACCTGGGTGTCCTGAATATGGTGTTTTATGGACTTCGTCTAGAATTAACAACTTAACCTTAGGAACATTAGGCACATACAGTTTATCTTTAAATAATAAAAATCCATTTTCATTTAAAATATAACCTTTTATTAAGCTTTCTGTAGGTTCTTCCTTAGCTGTAATTTGCAATTTCTGATAATTTTCATCTTGTTTTACCCCTTCTTTAAGCTGTTCATTTAAATCAGAAGCATAAGTGCTGATTGCTGATGTAAAGTTTAGCTTTGCATTTATGCTTAATGCATCAGCCACCTTATTTTCCTTACCCTTTATATGCTGGATTTTGAAATCATATTCACTCAAGAAGGCTAACCACCTTGCTTGTCTTGCATTTAAATTAGGCTGATCTAGAAGATATTTCAGTCCTTTATTATCAGTCATTAAGTAAATTTCCTTCCTATTAAATGATGTCGCCACATTTTTAAGGAGTTTATAACAGCCGCAAGTTCTATATCATAAGTTGCGTAATTATTTTCATGAATTTTTAACTTCCTAGACTCATAGGCTATGACATGCCCTTCTTGAGTCAGAACACCACCTAAGCCATCATTATAGGCATCGGTGCATACCACGAAATCCTTATTAGGATCTGCTATTCTTAGAATAGGTGCACTAGTCAATAAGGTTTTTAATTTCTTAAAACTTTGTTCACATTTTGAGTTCCAATCAAATTTCTTGCCCTTTTTTTGCAAGGAAGTGATTGGATTTTCTATTTTTGAAAAGCCTTCAATGAATCTCCGGTAATAACCGGTAATTCCCATGAACGACCTAACATCCGTTACATCTTTAGGAACCGGCCAATCTTCGATTGCCCATATCTTTTCAGGATCGACTGAAATTCCTTCCTTAGTCACTACGTGACCTAAGTAATGGATTTCATCCTTAAAGAAGTCATGCTTGCTAAACTTCGTGAAGAGTTGTTGTTCTCGCAACTCTTGTAAAACTATATTTAGGTGTTCTTTATGTTATTCTTCTATTTTAGAGTAAATTAAGATGTCCTCGATAAACATGACAACAAATTTATCTACGTATTTATGCATTATATTATTCATTAAGCACATAAAGACAGCTGGGGCGTTGGTAAGCCCGAATGGCATTACGACAAACTCGTAGTGTCCATACCTTGTTCTAAAGGTTGTCTTGAAGATATATTCATCCTTAATTCTTACTTGATGATATCCTGATCTTAAGTCTATTTTTGAGAACACCATGGCTCCACATAGTTGATCAAACAGATCATCTATGCGGGGCAACTGATATCTGTTTTTAATAGTCATCTTGTTTAGCTGACGGTAGTCTATGCATAGTTGCATAGTTCCGTCTTTCTTTTTAACAAAGATGATCGGTGCTCCCCAAGGAGACACACTAGGTTGAATGTACTTTTTATCAATTAACTCCTTTAATTATGATTTTAGCTCATTAAGTTCTAAAATATTCATTCGATAAGGATCTTTTGAGCTAGGCACCGCACCCGGTACTATCTCAATGGTGAAATCCAATTCCCTCCTTGGAGGTAATCCTAGAATTTCTTCTGGGAATACGTCAGTATACTCTTTTAAAATAGGAATATCCTCTATTTTTAACTTACCTATTTTAGTTTTACCTTCCTCATCTGTAATAGTTACTGCATAGGCTTTACGTCCTTTTCTAACAGCTCTTTTAAGTTGTAACGTAGAAATCTGTCTGATTATAGTTCTTCTAGGAATACCCTTAACCTTTACTGGTTGTTCATCACTATTTAAACACGTGAAAGTTTTATCGTAACAATTTAAAACTACCTTATGTTGCTCTAACCAATCCATGCCAATCAGTAAATCATATGAGCCAAGTGGAAAAACATTAAGCTTAACTGTAGTTTTAAATTCATCCATAAGTAAAGCACATTCTTTTACAAAACATGTTACTTTTCTTTTTTCCCCAGTGGCTAATTGAACTAACCAGGAATTTTCAAACTTATCAACAGACAACTTACATTTTTCTACTATCTGAGGTGCAATGTAACTAATACTAGCTCCTGGATCAATTAAAATGGTTACAGGGGTTTGATTAAGCATACCTTCCACTTCCACCATGGAAGTATAATAGTCAGCTTGGCGGTTCTCCAAAGTTGCATTAATTCTGGGCATAGTCCTCGCTAGTTCTCCAACGGTCATTTCCTCCTGCACAGTATGAATATTGCTGATTGACTTTTTTCAGTTTGGGCAGACCGAGGCATAGTGCGGGACATTACATTCCCAGCACTTATCAGGCTCCTTTTGTTCAAAACTTTTGGTAAAATTCCCATGGTTATTTGTAGCTTCCTTGCCCTTAAAATTATTCAAATTATTGGAAGTATCATTTCTATTTCCCTGGAAATTCTTATTGTTAGAATAATTTTTATTCTTATTATTCTTGAAATTCCTCTGGGGTACAAATTCCTTCTTCTTAAACTCAGGCTGATTGTTATTTTTCTTATCCTTCCAGTTGGCTAAGCCTTCTTTCTTCCGGTTCTACTCAAAATAGAAATTGGCCTTCCTCATGGCCTCCTCCAGAGTCTTTGGTTTGTCATACTCAATTCTGTCCTTGATATGGTACGGTAGACAACTGAGAAATCACTGCACTTTAGGTTTCTCGTCTACTAGGTAAGGTACATACCTAAGTAAGCTTAAGAATTTACTGCTCAAATCCTTCATAGTCATTGAACCTAACTTTAATTCATAAAATTCTTTAGCTCTTTCTTCATAATATTGCTCAGACAAAAATTTCTTCTTGAATTACCTTTTAAAAGTACTCCAATTAACTTCTTTTTCTCTGATACCCTTGACTCTCTTCAGATCTTGCCACCATATATCAGCTTTCCTAGAGAGGTTATATATTGCAATCCTTGCCTTTAGCTGATTAGAATAATTATATATATGAAAATATTTCCTCATCTCGGACAGCCAGGACTCTGCTTCCTCCCCTTTTTTGGTCTCTCCATTAAAAGTTGGGGGCTTTATCTTTTTAAACTCCCCTGAAATTTCCTCATATGGTCTGTATTTCTTCTTTCTGTCATAAAAATCAGCCTCACTACTGTCACTAGTAGTATGGTAAATTTTTCATTCACTGAACCCTTCCGATGATGAAATACTTTCATTTTTCGCCAGCTTCATCTTTTTAGATCTTCTTTGATGACTAACATCCTCAGATTCTGATCTTCTGCTCCTTCCTTCAGTTTGGAACTTTTCTATTAAAATTTGGTTCAACTCTTCCTGAGCCTTCAAAATCCTCTCATTCTCCCTCTTGACTGATTCCATTTCAGTCTTCAAATCTTTTATAGTCTGCAACAGCTCTGAAGAGTTGGCAGTCACCTCTTCTAACATAGGTTCTCTGGACAATTGTCTTGTTTCTGTGTCTGGAGACTCCTCCTAAGCATACTCTCCCAGCTTTTCCATACCTGCCTGTTAAACTTCAGAAAAAAAGAATTTTTCTATTCTTTACATAAAACAGAATATATGTTAGTATATTATTTTACTTTACTGTTCTATGGAATCTAGTTGGGCTGCATCAAGGCCTAGTGTTTGAACCTTGTGATCTGATACCACATGTCAAAACCCCAAATTTTCTGAAAAATTTAAATTTTTTTAAATACAGCTTAATATCGTAAATGCAGTCAACTAATTGTTTAATTAGTTATATGTTACTGATTTCATTATCTGAATTATCTATTTGATTATGTTTATCTTTATAGAATAGTTCTTTTTCAGTTTACTGACTTGTTTTCTCTTTGCAACCACAAGGTGGAATTGTCATGAAAATTCTGGGCTTACTTAGCTTTTGAGCTAACGCAGAAGTTTTCCTTCTCTTACAGACTTACAGGTAAGAAGTTCGAGTGCTGCTTATCAAAATTCTAAAGCATTCATTTATGAGCTCGTTGCACAAAATTACTCAGTAATGAATATAAATGCTAGCAATTTCCAAAGCTTATCGAGGTAAAATCGCTAAATTGTCTTCCTTTTTAAGATGCTAAGGAATGAGATTCAGTTCTGTTAGTAAAGGCTACAGCTGCCTTCTTCCTAGTAGATGTAAATTTATAGTACTTGATATTTACTGAACTATTAGATGTCTATCATAGTCGTCAAGTGTAAAATGCCTTAAATATTTCTTTACCAGCAGAGTAAGAATGGCAGAGTTATAAAGTCAATAGTTTAATTTAAAATTGTGCGTAGTTACTATTTACGCCATGATTGACTTGGATACTACTTGATATGAACGTAGTGTATATTGATAAAAAGTTTATGTACCAACATCCTATTTTCATTAATTTGAAGATAAAAAGGGGTTATAACCTTATTGCATACTACAATCATTTAAATTACACTGGTGTTGGAGGGTTAATTTTCTCTGTACTGTAATTACTTGGAAAGTAACATTCAGTTATGGGTATTATATATATATCATTAAAATTTCAAGGTTAATCCATTAAGCATGTGAGACTTATCCTGCTCAAAAGTAAAACAACCTTTCTAGTTCAAAAATAAATCATTCAAAAGTAAAGAGACTAACACTAGTAAGAAAGATATTTACCAATGTATTTAAGTTCTATAAATTTTTACTATGATGTCTCCTTTATCTCCTTTACATGCATAATATACTATATTAAGTAAGGATTCTACCTTTGCTTAGGTTAAAATTACTTGATTGCATGAGTACTTGTTTGTGAGTAAAGTCCTCACCAAGAGAAATAAACGTTATTAATTTCTTTTTATAACATATTTACAAGACTCTAATAGTGCCATGGTTATAATTGTTTGATGAAGGAATGTTTGCATAGCATAGAGAAAAGGGTTATGCAAAGGGCCACTCCATGATGTAAAAGGTTAAACTCGATTTACGTTTTATGAACACCATACTTTATAAGAAAAAGGGTCGAAGATTCCCCACGACCTCGATGATTGCAATGGAAAAATGTTTATTATAATATGATCTTGTGTTTTTCCATGCAGCGTATGTAATAGGCTGACATTGGAACAAGGGTTAGTGTGGAACCTTCGAATAACAATGAGTGGAAATAATAATACTCGTGGAAGAAGTTTTACGAGACTATACACTTGAACCCACAGCTTGCAAAATATTTACCTAAGTAACGTGGCGTCGTTGTGGCCATGTGCTGCATGGATAAAAAGGACTCTCCCTCGAACCCTAATCTTATTATCCATTGCATGGTTTTAGGACTCCTGCCACTCTGCAATAGTGATGGTGCTTCCTCGTCGCACTGCTACTTTGCAATGGTATTCTCCCAGCTCGTTTCTTTGTCTTTCGTTCATCGAGAGCTCACTTTGAATGCTCGTAGAGAAGAGTTGTAAACCTTTGATTCTGTTAGCACGGAGTTGGGTTAGTTTTCTCCGGTTTTATCCTTCCTTACTCGCTCAGTTCGGAGTCTAGCATTCTGTAAGGCCCCAATTCTTCTTTGGTTCAATAGTGGGAGACGTGGCCTCATGACCTGAAGTTTTGTTGGTTTAAGGGTTTCGCAGCAATTAGGTTTTTTTGTTAAGAATCGCTGCAGCATAAGCATTTATGCTCTCTTGGCCATGGCTCTCACTCTCTGTCATGGTTGGTTGATACTGTTAATGATCCCTTCCTTCTTGCAGCTGATGAAGATTTGGCTTTTCCTTGCGTTGGTGGTAACGCTTCTTCTCAAGGGAGACTATGTTTCCGTAAAGCCTTGAGGTAAGGAAACCGTTTACATTTTTGTTTATCTCTGCGTATTGTTTTATTTATACATTTGTTTATTTTTCCTTTTGAATATGATATTAACATCATCGTTCCACTTTGTTCACAGGTCAATCCGTCCTCCTGCATGATTGGTTCAAGGCTGAGGTGCTTGCTTGCTGGTTCACGGTAAGCCTGGTTTAACCATGGAAACTCCTCCTTGTTTGGTCCCTTTGGGACATTTGTGGGTTGGTCATCGTGACCTGCAACCTTTGTGGTTTTGGTTTACCCTATTACTTGGTTTATTGTTTTTAGTAGATAAAGAGACCCTGGCGTTATGCGGGGTACTCCAGCTCCAACCGTGACTGTAATTTCTAGTTTTGTTTAGTTACTGTATAAAATGTATAATGAAAGGAAGGTTGTTTATGCCATACTCTTGATTACTTGTAGAAGCTGAGGGCTTTGGAAAGTCTTCAGACTCTTTGTTTATATCTTTGTTGTACATTTTGATATTCGTAGGGATTTACCCTAACTCGGCCATATAATAAAAAACAGTTTCTTAAAAATTATCTTTATTTAATGCATTTTTGTAAATTATGGGGTTATTACTTATGTTATATAAAGTTTGGTTAAGATCGGTAAATTGAGCATACTATCACTGTGTTGGTTATTTCTTGCGTGTTAATGTACTTGATTTTTACCCCGTAATATTTTTAAATTTAGTTGTTAGGGTTTCTGTACATTATTTTTATATTAATTTACTTTATTTAAAAGAATTGTAAATGTTGTTATATAACTGTTACCCTTCAGAATATAATGACTTTATGTTTTTACTGAGGTACTTCTGTATCTGTCAGATACAACTTTTGAGTACATAAATTATATCTTGTTTACTGTTTACTATAATATGATAAGAACATTACTTATTTACATATTAATACTGTTCTTAAAACTATATATTTATTAGCTTGTTCTTTGTTTATTTATAATCATAGAGTAAGATAGTATTTTACTACTGTGTTCTTATACTTACTGCACTGAATAAATTATATAGGTATGCTCTGTATTCTATATTATCTGTTTATGTTATAATGTTAATATTTATAAAATAAAAGAATAAGAACTAACTATGTTCTGCATTTGTTGACATCTTAAAAAGAATAGGTTAGTAGTGGTAGACTTTTGTTTAAGCTTAACTAGATAAAACAGAATGAATGAATAGTAGAATAACTTACATTACTATTCATAAGTAAATTTTGATACCAACTAGATCATCTGTAGAAATAAATCAAGAATTCTAGCTGTTCTTTCTTTCAATTTGATTATTATACATGCAGTAGTTAATTAACCTAAACTGGGAAGAAGTAAACTGTAAAGTTGTAAAGCATTTTTATTTAACTTAACCCTACTCTAGTTTATCTAATATACTCTTTTCTTAACTCAATAAGCAATAAGATTACTAAAAGTAGCTACTGTATCAAAACTGTTTTATCTACCCATACATACTACTATCAGTAAATAATATAGTTTCTTTCTCTGTTTCTTATAAACTGACAGTCTCAGTCCAGGTTTAACACTACTCCTGGTACAAAAGATATTTCTTCCGATAACAAAATAAAAGGAAATATTCTATAATTCCACTAACAATTTATTCTACATTTTCATCATACTATCTTTATTTATAATTTCACCACCTGTGCTGGAGTACGGTCTGGATCACTCCAGATGAGGAAAAACACAGGTAGGGTTTTATTTCTCATCAAACTGATTCTATTACTAAACAATCTAGGAACAACTTCATTACTAAACCATATAAATCTTTACATCATAAGCTACAATGCATCATTCAATCACACACAGATAATACACAAAAATTAATAAATAACAGAACCTGTTCTTTGAGCTTGGACGACAACAACAATGGGAGGCCGTTGCTCCCTACCAACTCCTGTAGAGCGCTCAAACAACGACTCCTCAGGACCCCCGAGCTTGCTCTGGTCTCCCTGGCTAGAACTAGGTGCAACAATAATTAAGTACCAGTCTACAGACTCAATACCAAAACCTGAACTTATCAATAAATTCTCTCAACTAGCAAGCTGTATCAGACCAAGTTATTGCAGATTATCTCTCAAAACACTTTCCTTACAATTTTCCCTTTTTCCCTAATGAATTCCTTGAAGAGCATTCCACCTGAATGATTCTTCTCCTGGAAAATATCTGAGCAGCCTCATCTCTCTACATTGGGTACTTTTAAAAGATTGCCTAGGTCTTTTTGGGTTAGTTTTCATTTATTGAGCCACCTGCTCTGATCCCACTTTCTTGGGGGATCATGACCCCAAATGTAGGGAAGTTGCCACCTGCAACATAAGAAGTGTTTGAGGATGCTGCCACTTGTCTTTTTCTCTCCAGCTGGTTCCTTCCACCAGTTTGACCCGTAACACTCTTATTAACAGCTCTCCCAAGCTGTTGTCTCCACTTTTTATTTATTAAAAATAAAATATTCAGAATTACATTCCACTTCTTTTGACTCTGCTGAGTCATCAGTTCCTACTTAGCATTAAATTTAACATAATGTCTTAGGAAATCTAATTAAAACAATTAACATTATTTTACAAAATTGGGGTATGTTACAGTAAGGATGAAGTGAGATCTCTTTTCCTAAAAAAAAAGACACTAGCACTAAATGGCACCCTAAGCAATTTTCAAGATTCTTCACAAAAATGAAAAGATCTAATCTTATACCTATGATATATTTTTGACGAGACAAGAACGAAAAAATGGAAAGAAGAACACGGATATCTGAAATCTTGTGAAGCTAATCAGGGATGAAATGGTTCGTATTTAAATACAATTATGCTCAAATATCAAGAATTTTCCTTTTTTAATTAAAGGCAAAAATCAGTCTTTCATAAAATCACAAAGAACAAAAATCAAAAACCACAAAGCAAAGCTTCCTTTTCAGTTTGATCAGATAACAAAAAGAGAGATAACAACACTCACTTCCAAGCACTCCTTTAAAAAAAAAATGAAACCCAAGCATACAAGCAGCTAAACAGATGGGTACAACCTAGCTCTTTGAACTAAAGAAAATAAAGCATTTAGCACTGTCAGACTCAGAATTTGAACAATATAGATCTCATAAATGAAGCCCAAAAACACACAGAACAGAAAGAAAAATTAAATAAGCCTTGAAATCATAGGGGTGTAGAAACCCTACTTGGCACCACTTGATGAGGGTTGGTGATAGAGTGTTACCATCTCATCACTACCTTTTGTACAATATGACAGAGTGGTGGCACCGCTTAATGTCCATTGCGAAAGGGCGGTTGCACCACCTATTGTCTTCTATGTAGGCGCGGTGACTGTTGTAGATTTCAAAACAGAGAAAATGGAGAAACAAAGAAAGTTAGGTGCTGAAATGTTGGCATCAAATCATAAAATTAATAGGAGAATTAAGTATAGAAAGCAATAGTGTTTTATATTTGAACAGATTGGTTAAAACATGCCAAATTCTCACCAGAAAAACTAGTGGATCTGATCACTAAAAGGTTGGAGTTTGTTTTTCAGACAAGATTTTTCAAACCAAGGAAGATCAGATGTGCTGAATGCTCTTCCTTAGTGTCGTCACCATATTTGTTGCTAGGAATATTGCACCTCTTATGGACAAGAGATGTTCCTCTAGGACCGAATGCTTCAGATCTAGAACAAATGAGTAAAAAACAAGGATGGAAGGCTTCCCCTAGAGCTTGTAGATATCTAGAATGAATCGTTTGGTTGTTCTGCAATATGATGTAAGTGTCTCCAATGTTGATGAATATCCATAGATGTACCTGCACAAACACATCAAATATACAAGCAAGATCAAAGGTACCAGAACATAATCTACATATCTATACTAGTGACTAAGGAACCCAGTAATAAAATGAATGATTGAAACATAATATAGTTTATGGGAAAGGAACCATCTTTGCATTAAAAGTGAAGAAGAAATATTACAATCATTGCCTTAGTGTTATGATTCTCCTTCACATGCCGCTCCTTGTCTTCAAAATATCCAACTTGCTCCTTCTATGCTCACCCTAGATTTGGCTAGAATGTCATTGTAGTAGCATAACTTTTCTCTCTCTCAACCATGGGGAATGAGTCAGGTTTTATAGGCCTTGGGAGGATAGGGATGGTTGATAAAATGGTGGCTAAGGTGGAAGGGATATCCTACTAGGGGGGATAACGAGTCCAGATGGTCCACATGAGTAGGGATGAGGGTGACATGAATTCTTCCTTCAAGAAGCTTCGTGAATCTTCTCTTTTCTCTTTTTGACTCGAGCACTGCTTTTCTTCCATAAAGATAGAGCGTTACCAGGGTGGAATCTCTCTTTGATTAAATGCAATAAGTGGTGGCACAACTCATTGTCAAGAGACAATAGGTGTTACTAAAGAGGGTAACTTCTTTTGCATTAAGGGAAAAGGTGGTGCTAGACTAAAACATGGAAAATTAGAGTTCTGGGCTGATGTCCAACTTCATATTTTGGGAATTGAGGGAAATTGTTGATGTTTTAGGCCTCAACACATGATGGTGACGAGATTTATGTGTAATACTTCTATTTTTCCTTTCCCTTCTTGATGTCTTGTAACTGAAGTGTCAAGTTTGAAAACTGTGTTTGAATCTGGCTCATACCAATTGCATTTTCTCCAACTAGAGAAGCTTCTAATTTCGTGGAGATCTCCAAAACCTTGCTCTATGTCACAATCTTATGCTACATTAGTGGTAGTCTGATATGATTTGTAGTTTGTTATGAACCATTCCTTATGCTGAATGTCACTCATATCAAAATTGAGTCTTTCCATTAGTGTCTTGAATCTTTAATCAAAGTCCCAAACAGTTTCATTAGGATACCTCTTAATCTCCTTCAAATGTACTGCGCTTCAGACTTCGGTTTTCTGAATTCTTCAATAATTCCTCTCCTAAATTATGGTAATGTATTTTCTAGAGTCCCCATAGGAACTTGTATGAATTTCATATACCAATCCAGTGTGCAACCCCATAGGGTTATCACCAATTGGCCCTTCTTAACATCATCTACTATTTGTCTAACAGTCCATATTGTCTCACACAGGAACCAGTACTGTTCTTTGTCGCCCGCCATCCTGGGAATTCTTCCTACAGATGTTGATATACTACTAGAATGTTGCTGGCATGTCGTGCAAGTCGACGTGGAATTTGTGTTTCTTCTTGAATGCGGCATAGTGCGTGAAGGTGTGGGCATGTTGCTACTGGGGTTTGATCTTACTGCTATCCTGGGCATAGTATAGTCTTCCTCTTCATCATTATAGGGTTGCTTCGTCCTGTGTGGTATTCCTTCGTGGTCTTTCATTTTGATCATAGTAGGACCTTCCCCTTTCCTCTGCCTCTTCTCTTGTTGAAACCCTGCTTCTTCCCCCATAATACAACTTTCTTCCTAGGCTTCCCTCACAGTCTCGTCAAAACTTGCACCCATCTACACATTATTCTTCCATTTGTCTCCCCCCTTTTTTGTGATATCCACAACCTATGCAAACTAGAGTTCTACTACTCGAGGTGCATCTTCAGTATGCCTTTTTAACAGAAAAGCAACTTAATTGACAATTGCAGGGACAATAAGAATCTACCTCTTGGTCTATTGAAAGATTCCCTTTTCGCTTCGCTATAGGACTTAGTAGTATCAACCGCAAACTCGGTGATATAACCTTCCAAGATACTATCCAACCAAACTTCAACAGCCCACGATGCCTTGTTATCGGTTTCCTGCATCTCCTGGATCAACTCAGGGTTCCAGGATGTTGTCTCTCCTCCTTGGAAATTGGTCTTGCGATAGGTGAATCGCGCTAGCCACTCATAAGATGATCGAGAATTCAAAGAAAAAATATTCATGTGGACCGTTGTGTATGTATGTTTCCAACCACTTATCCACTGTTAGTCCAGGGTTCTGATTTTCTATCTTAGCAAAGTCTTGGAACTTTTGATTGAACCAATCTTGAATTTCTGGTCTCGTCGGATGCCACATATCCTCCCTTAAGTCACAACAAGGTCCTGACAATGAAATTATTTGTTGAAACAATCCTGGCCAAAAAAACTACTCGATAGGGGTTCCCACTCTGTCGACACCCAACTAACCATGATCTCCATGAGCACCAGCCTAGACAGGTATTACCCTATCTAGCAACACCCACAGAGTGGATGAGATCTCACCCGAGATGTTCGAGGGAGGCCTCACGGAACTAGGTTTCCATAAAAAAGGAGAGGTCTATGTGCGACTGAACCACTTATCGCAACAATTAATAGATCTGAGCATCCACTCATTCATTAACATGATTATTCATCATTATTCTCTGGTAGATCATATCACTCAATCAAAACAACAGTAACATATCGATGTGCAAATAGATCCAACAAGATAACATTATTCAAAACAAGGAAACATCTCATCATAGATCCATGTCGCATATTTACTTAGAATTCATCATTGAATTACAGAAAAGTAGTAAACATGGAATTGGAAAAGAACACAACAATTCAGATAAACTTCCAGCTTGTCATATTACTTCAACGCAAAATCAGCAAAGCGGTTCACAGATCAACACGTCTCCAACAACACATATTAATTATGTCTCTCCAATTATCTTCTTTCTAATCTCTCCACTTGTAATTCAATAACTATTTATAGGATTGCGCCTTTACATTCAAGATCCACTTAGACAACTTCCTAACTAACTCCTAATTGATTTTAGAAAATGATGACCAATATCCATAAAATATGGTCCAAAACTACAAAAGGTGACACAAAATATAAAATATATTCTAATCTCCACATTGTGCACTGAGTTTCCACTTGTGTGGTGTCTTTGAGCTTGCACAACATTCGCGATGTTGCGTAACTCACTTATCCCAAAACCCCTTGCCAACATACCTTTAGGAACCGCTTGGTTCTAGAGTAAGAATATGCTCGGTCCCAAACAAGGAAGTCTTTGGCTCAACCTGTAGGATCTACTTGGTCCTTGTTACCACCTAAGTTGTACTTAGTGCTTTTTTATCAAGTGAGCCTGGTGAACCGGACAAGGATAACTTGTTCGGACTTTAGAAGACCTTTGGAAGTACTTCTAGGAAGTGTTTGTTGTACTATATCACATGTTCATACCCCATGGGGGAATTGTAATAAATGTCTAGCATGATAGTGTCTGTAAAAGACTCAGTCTCTTAGAATTTATTTGTAAATCCGATCAGCCCAGGGTGTTTTTTCCCTTGGTTATTATTGGTTGTTGAATAAACGATTGATAATTTCTGAGTTTTTCACTCCATACCTCCAAAGTTGGGGTGGTTGTCTTGGCATTTAGGCCTATTGAGGTTATTAGAGTATATGTGTCAATGTATAAGCATGCTAGACATCATGGTCGAGTCATATGAACATGTCTAAGTCCCCCTAGGT
>LPNX010403130.1:499803-516820 GCA_001517045.1 Pseudotsuga menziesii
AGTGGATCTTCAGCTATCTTCATGGGGAATTACGCCCTCTCTCTCTCCTCCACACGTGTGGACTCTCTTGGATGCTCTGTGGACTGATGTGTCGGTTTATGGGTTGATGTGTTAGCTAAATCAAGCCCCCAGTTGACAAGTAGGCTCAGTTCAGTGTCATATCTACATTGATTGACTCTCTATCAGCTGATTTGATCTGATTCCTTGGGAATTGTGCCCCCCCTGGGATGGATCTCCTAGTTTTTGTATATATCCAAGCACAACAACCTCTTTGAAGCTAGTTAGAACTAGGATTGAGGTGCTGCTGCTATTGTACTGTTGCTATTTTTCATTTGAAATAAAGAGAAGCTTTGGAGGCAAGACGGTGTTGTGCCATTGTATGTGTGGATGATCATTACCATTTTTTTACTGAGGTAATCTGTATCTGTGTTCAAAATTTGCTAATTGCTTGTGGATTCGTTGCTAAGATTGATAATAAGCTTATTATGATCTTGGTAGGAAAGGTGCTTTTCAATAAGTTTATTTGCCATCTCTTTCCTTTGATGCATGTTTAGAGATCTAGATTCAGCATGTTCTATAGGCTTATATGCATGTTATTCTGAATCTCTGTGTATGTACTAATCGGATCTCACAAGTTTTTCGGCAAGTTTTTTGATTTCAGCTGAGCTGCAGGTTCCTAGATTGGAGAGGATGCTGATATAGTTTGTTTCTTAACTCTCTCCAAAACCTTCCAAAGGCATAGTCCCTCGACATTCCACCTGAAAACTCCACTGTGGATCTTCAAGGCTACCAGTATTTCTCTCCTCCTCTTCCTCCCTCAAAATCAACTCTTTTACCCGGTTACTTTGTTCATAGCTTTGATATTGTTTAGATATATCATATTAAAAGTAAATTTAACATAGATCTATCTTCTCAAATCCCATAGTCTAGATCTTTCTCTTAAAAGGTTTCATAAGCATTCTAGATCTAGCTTTAGGGAAATCGTCCTTTTTGCATGGAATTTTAAAGAAAATTTGTAGCTTGCATGCATTATATTTCTGTTTTCTGTTATAAAATATAAATCTATCAATAAGTGCACATCATATTGGATGCCTAAAGGCAATCCAATATCCCAAGGAAATCTTTCTTTCCTTGGTTCCCTTTTTACCCTTTTTTTAACTAGTTTTTACTTAGCATTTTTTGGTTAAAAGTAAGCTGACCCAAAGGTACTTTCAGAGTGCTTTTGGGAATCTTTCAGTATAATAAGCTTGCTTTTTTTTATTAGGAATAACAGAAAAAATGAGGAGCTGCTACTCGAAAGTGACTTTTGGGCCTTTGAATCCCCCCAGGGGTCTCCCTTTTTGACTGAAATTTTTAATTTTCGCACTTTGTAAGCTCTTGATTTCATTCTATATAAGAATCAAGAGGCATAATATCAGTTTTCTGATATTGTAACTGCTGTTAATAATTTTTTTTTTGAACAGGCTCTTTCGAGGCCATTCCCCATCCCCCCTAGGGGGATTTGCGTCGGTGTCATTTTTTTTAATTTTTGTTCATAAATTTTCAAACTAGCATAGCTCTAATCTGTAGGGTAGTATACTTTGATTCATTATCAATTTCATATTCCATATTTGATATTTCAAAGTAATCTTAATACTTACCCCACGACTTCCCGATTGACCCGAAAGGGGAAAGAGATGCGTGGTAGGAATAATTAGAAAACCAGAATTATGTATCTGTGTTTTCCTTTTCATCATTTGTTTCTTCAGATATTATAAAATTAACCCCTCCTTGATTCCCCGATTGAGATCCACTTGGATCGAAAGAGGTTCCTGGAGGGTTTTCTTTTCAACAAGAACACCCATCTTAAAAATTTACTAAAATTGACAAGACTCTGGTGTGTATGCTCTGCACTTGGCTATGGTTTGTTTGATCAGTCAAGCTGTATCAAAAGCATTTGAGTGACTAGTATAATTAGGATTCACTTTCCCAAATTGACAAACCATCAGGTGAAAATCCAACACCTAGATCAAACCATTACGGTGGCAAAATACCCAAAGGAAGCGGGAAATTCTGAAAAGTGACCTTGGGGCACCGATCTCTGTCACACCCTAACAGGTGCATTATGAACAATATCCCCAGAGACTCCATTCAGCCCACACATTGCTTGCGGGTAGCCGTGAAGGTTTAGTTTTGGACATACTCCAAGTACTCGGGTATATCTGGAGTCCACCCCTTTGCCTAATTTTAATCAACTCATACCTCACATTAACTTAAAACGTACCGAGAGGCAATTGCAAAACATTCACTCCAAGCACATGAAAGTATATTGATTTCATTTTGACTCCATTCTAAGGCACTGGTTATTTTCTTTCTATATATATATATATATTGTGTCTCAGCATTGTGCTTTCGTGCGCTCATTTTGTATCGTGTCATCTTTGGTTGTTTATGGTTAATTTTCAAACTCCTAAGTAATTCATTCAGTTTAACATCATCATATTAAGTAATTATCCTTAGTAACTTAATAGGGTCTACCCCCCTTGGCTTCGTTAGGAGTTGAACATAAACGGAGGAGTCAAGAACAAGGTGACATCCTTGACTTGAGACTTTCCCCCAAGGACACACCGAGTGGATTGAAGATTTCCACCACGTGACCCAGGTGTGTGAAAGGTGGCAACAGTCCTCCTGGCTAAGAAACTGTCTAGTACTAGACTAAAATACCCTAGAGGCATATAGGGTCCCTAGCCACATGCTAGGGAATTTTCCATGGAATCGACTTGCTTGGTTCGAGACAAAGAACCCTAAGATACTGTTGGGGTCCCTAGGGTACCTTATAGGGATTTAATCTACCTGGTTAACTAACCAGATACCCTAGTTAACTTACTAGGGTACCATCCCCCTTGAGAATAGGTCTCGTAGCTGCATTATCTTTAACACTCCCTCTTAGCAAGAGAGGCATTTTCAACAACACTAAGCTTGTCCTAGAAGTACTCATACCTTGACAGAGGCTTAGTCAACACATTGACAATTTATCTTATTGACAGAGCATACATGATTTTTTGATAGCTTCAAACAACTATGGATATCAACAAGAAGCATGATCTCATATATCCACTTAAAAGTTGCAACTGACATCCCTTGCTAGCCGAGAATCACTTTGTACACATCATTATCCATTATCAACTTAATGTATTTTCTCATGGCACCTTTCCAGAAATGATGTTTGGTTGAAATCTCACTCTATTGGGGATTAAAGAACACAAATGTCTCCCTCTTGATCTCTGAATCCTGATAGGGGTCACGAGCTAGAGATTTAATAACATGTCCCAAAACCTTATAGAGGTTACCTTCACAGACTCAAATCCAATGGTTGAGCTCATATTTCGACCCTTAGGACATACCAGGGCCTTTCCTTCTGAGAATGATACAAGGAACCCCTTATCTTCTAAAACTATCACTAAAAGAACATTCTTCTTTAAACAAGGAACATACAAAATTTATTGAACATGAATCAATGTACTTGAATCAAGATGAAAGGAAATAGAACCAAATCCTTTTATTGCATAGGTACTTCCATCTCCTGGTTCCACTTTCTTACTGAACTTCTTGGCCTTGTAATATGCAAGAGCCTTCATGAATCTAGTCATATTCTTGGTGGCTCCACTATCTATCCACAAGGAATCTGCTAAGTTGGAGATGGAACCCGAGAGTGTTGAAACCAAGTAGTAATCTTTTCTTTGATATTGATCCTTGGTCTCAGTCCTTGTTTTCTTTTGCTGAAGCTTTTCTTCTTTTGTATTAGCTGAGGCATGATAGTTCATCTATGCCATTTCTTGTTAGGTGGTTTCTTACTATCTCTTGCATAATGTCCAAGCTGGATACAATTATAACAACTAACCTTTGATTTATGAAAGTGCTTACCTTGAGGTCCCTTACTATTGTCCTTGTACCGAGGGAATATTTTTCCTTTCTTTGTCTTGGCTACTAGGGCATGATCCTTTTCAGTTGGAGGCCCAAATCTACTCTGGATCCTACCTTCTTCTTCCAAACAATCATGCCATGATCTATCAAAACTTGGTTGGACTTCTTCACATGAGTTCATCTATGTGGTATCATGTTCCAGTTCTCCTACATGGGGGATATACTTCTTTGGGTGTACTTTTGGTTTACTTGCAGGGTGCTTTGGAGGATGTATCTTTCATTTTGTGTTTTTATATATGATTAGGGATCCTGGTATCATTGGTACTTGGTTATCACACTAAGTTCAGTATGTAACCAGAGTAGAGAAACATAAGCATAATGACCTTGGTGCTTGGTGGTTGAACATCCCAATGCTAGTGAGTAGGAGACATATACTAAGAAATCAAGGAAGTGGTGATATGTTTCCCATGGATACTTCTACTAATTTTTCTTCATCAATGTGCTTGAAGATAATGCTTAGAACAAGATGCACCAGAATATTGAAGCAACATATGGAGGGAGTTCTTATGTTCATCATGCATCTTTTCATTTGTTTAAGGACAAGCAAATTTGGGGAGGGAGGACTATAATGTCCCCAAAACCTCATGATAACACCATGGAGAACCCCATTATTCCTAGTGGGATAATAAATTAATTACTAAGGGGTCATTTTGATAAAGTAATTACCCATACTATTTAAATTCTCTGAACTTATGATTAGAAATATTTAAATTATTTTTATTAAGAGTTTAATTAAAAATTGTGCTAAGTGAATGTACTAGGGGCTAAGGTGGTGCATGGGGCCTTTTGGACCCAATGAGTTGTTATTGTAAATAGAAACCAAGGGAAGATAAAGAAATATCCATAAATCCAAGAAAATATATAAAGTGGTAGAAAAGGTAGCCAACTGGAAAAGCAGTGCAAAAAGAAGGAGGGTGCAGAAAAGCCGTCAAGATCAAAAGCATGAAACTTTTGGAGGATGTAGTTTCCAAAAAAGAGAAAGCAAAGTCAGCCTAAAATTAGGAGGGCACAATTTCCAAAAATGAGAAAAGGAAATTCAGTTTAAAAGAAAGAACAAGAGGGCACAATTTCCAATGGAGGAAAAACATGACAATTGGCAAGTCAGGAAAGCTAGGAAAACAAAGCAAGAAAGTTCCTCATTCCTTCATGAGGACACATTGGGAAAGGGAAGTGGGACACATATTGAGGAAATTTGATCTTGATCCTAATTATTCTATAAAATAGTGATATCATATCACTATCACAACTTTTGGTCATTATGTTTTTGGTTTTGAGAGTTGGCTCTCAATGGCTGAGTGATGTGCCTCAACAGAAGCTTTGGGTGGTGTGCCCCTTAGCTAGTGGATTTTATATTTGTTCCTTATGTTAGTGAATTGATTGAATAAGTGTTATTGCAAGTTATTATTTCTACTTCATCCAAGTTCCAGATCATTCAACAAAGCCTAACACTAATACATGTGAATATTTTTCCCATGACTAATCGTTGCTATTGCAACACTTTTGTGTGGCTATAGTGACGAACATGACCCCATATTTTTGTGGGAAAATTTTCATTGTTGTAGCCACACCTCGAACCATTTTTTTCTATGATGACGTAAAATTTATGCCACTTGGTGTGCATGGATGATGCTTGCAAATCAACTTGTGTCGCTATAGAGACGACCTTTTCGTTGCTATATTGATGAATATCGATCACTATAGCGATGGGAAATAATTCCTTGAGAACCAACTCTTCATGCACATACCGATGAAGTTGACATACAAGTGATGACTTACCCATCGCTATATTGACGGTAAGGTGTGTCTATATCGACAAAGATTAATCGCTATAGCGGCAGACAATACTTCCTTGAGAAACAACTTGTCATGCACATACCGAAGAAGATGTCATACAAGCAATGGATTACCCATCACTATATCGACAGTGAGGTGTCGCTATAGCGACATAACACCATCCACATACCGATAAAGATTCTACACAAGCGACAGGTTTTCATTGCTATAGCGACATATTGTCATTGAACTACCAAGTTATTTACGTCACTATAGCGATGCTTTCTAAGTATTTAAAAAAAATACCCCACGATAAGCAACATCTGATCTAAAAATTGGAATTTTGAAGAACTCTACCAAGAGTGAACATGAGCTGATATAACCAATGTCATGTGCCATATAATTCATGACATATTAGATATATAAATAACAACAACGCAAACATATAGCATAATGAGCATAACATATAACATAACTTATTATAATTTATTCATGAGTATAGTAGCATGCATTCAGTCACCCACTCATAGCAGCATGGGACACTTGAATAATAATGAACATCAATATATTAGTTATGTATCTACGTGCACTTTCTAACAACCAACAAGAGGTATGAAATTTGCAAAGGTGTTGTATGTATCATCAATAAATATCAGTATAACAACCATACATATTTAGTCATTAGAAACATTACAAAGTTTAAGAAATCTGAGGTTGAATTTATATATGAGTACAACATTACAGTGGTGTTTCAGTCACTAATAGTCAGCAACAATATATATATATATATATATATATATNTGTAAACAAACCACTTTTCAATATCAAACCCAAATGAGAAATAACATGAACTAACCTTTCCTTTGTTGTTGATGTGTAGGTTCAAAGAAGAATGAAAAAGGGCATCCCCAACGATGGTTGAGTGGGCTGTCACAAAGTATGACAAAGGGCATCAGACCAGATGAAAGATCATCCATAGGAATGTCCAAAAAGGAAAACCCGAGGTTGAGGAAGGGTAAAAGGGAGTTGCAGGTGTGTAAGAGAGGAGCAGCGAGGGTGATAAGGAAGAGTTATGAGGGAAGCAAAGGAGAAAGAGGATGGAAGAGGCTGTTGGGAGTATGGAGGGACTGCTAATAGGCTAGAGAAGGATGATTGAGGGGTATAAATTAGGTTAGTGAAGGTAGCAGTGAGGGTTATGAGGTAGAAATGAGGGTATTTTAGGGCCCTTTTGATGGTAGCGAGGGTAGAAAAGGGAGTGTGGAGGCCTAGTGAAGGTAGAGGAAAAACTAATGAGGGTTAGGAAGGAGGATGAGAAGGGCATAAAAAATTAGAAGAGGTTGTTGTTAGGAAAACGCTGGCCTATAGGGATGTTTTGGGTGGAAAATGAGGGTATTAACCCTAAAACTAACCTAAACTAAACCCTAGGACTAACCTAAGCCTAAGTTAAACCTATGACTGAACCTAATAACTAACCATAGACTATATTTGTGAGAGAAAATGGTGTGAAAACCAAGGGAAATACTTCCCTAGTATGAACCCTACCCAAAAGTAGAGATTCACCAAAGAATTACTAGAAAATAGCTTGCATTAACAATAAAGATTACTCAAGAGGAGCGCATCCATCAAAAGAAACCCTAATAAGGGTAAAACAAGTGCATAGTCATTACAGTAATAAGGTGAGATATTTGTCAAGTCAATCCCACATGTTCAACACTACAACTAAGTGTTAACCACACAAGCTACTAATCGTTTGTCGATTGATGTATGTAGATGTTAAAGGATAGGGAAAGGGAGGGTTGCCACTGTAAAGTGAAACCCTAAAATATGGTTTTTAGGATGCCACATAGGAGTAGAAATTAAGGTTATTCTACATGTTTTTCAAATATGTTTTTCATTCCCATGTCTCATAAATTTGTGGAATATTGTTATTGTTATGATTTATAATCCTCCCCTATCCATAGATAGTCTATTAGATTATTTTTCCTAACTTAGGAGTCATTTACTTGATATTGGGTCCACTAGTACCATTGGATCCACTTGGGCCATCGGTGCCACCAATACCAACCACTAGAGTGTGGGGAACACATATAGAGCTTAATTGATACTTACTGCATGTTCATGCATCGATTTATGTGCCTCTAAGACCAATCCCTATAATTTAGGAGCCACTCTAAGTGCCACCAGCAACCTTCATCAGTTGGTTGTGTTAGTTAAGTAGTTATGCTAAGTTAACCTCCAGTTACATTTAGTTAGATGTCTTTAAGTTTAGTTAGTGCCAATATTGCATGGCTGCATGGGAGTAGGTTCCTTTACTCACCTACCTCATCATTTTAACTGGTTTAACTGATTGATAGACTGAATTAGACATGTGTGGATTTAGACTAGTGATATCCAATAGTGATTTTGACACTTCTAGTTAGCTAGTCAATTAGGATTGAGTTGGTAGATTTGAATCTTATCCACATGATTCAAATTTTCCTTATTGCAATATTGTTGTATATTGTTGGAATTAATGAAGATTAATGTTTTAATTTACTAATCTATTCTTATCAGATTTTCCTGAAATTTGTCTTGTTTAGTGTACATTGTTCATTCCATTCCACTGCACAATTATACCTTTCAATTGCACTTATTTCCTATAGATCAATGGTTAAATAATTCAAACATGGTATCAGGGCCTTGTTCATGCTAGCAACAAGTCTGTCTGATCTCCAATATACACTAGAAGCAACCGGGTTTCCACATAATTCCTGCAATCTTAGCCTTGCTAACTCTGGATTCTTCCAAAGAAGTCTCTACAGGTGTGATGGACCCTGAGAAAGTGTACATGTCAATATGGAAGGCTTGATTCTGACATGATTGTGAATTGTTTTGATTTTTTTAGTTATACATGTAGGTACCTATGTAGCTTGTTGAAGAATTGACTTTTTATAAGAAATATTGATGGATTCCTCATCACTTGTACCCTGAATCCTTACACCCTTCAACTATGTTGATTGGAGGGAAGACATGTAGGTATCCTTGTGAAAGCTTGACCTATTTAGGATGACAATGGGCAGATATAAAGAGCCTCATCATCCTACTGACAAAAATAAGTTCTTGAATCAGTTGGATGAAGCATTTGGCTTCCTATGCAGTCACATATCCCAGGATCTTCTCTTTCACCCTAAGGGATTGAAGACTCCTAAAGAATATTGGGAGAATATAGAATCATTGTTTGGAAAACAATATGAGCTTCTAGGGAACATATTGGAGAATGAGCTAATTGCATTGCATCGCATTAGTTTCGAAACTATCCAACAATTTTTCACAAAATTCAAGTCACTAGTACTGAAGTGTAAACAATGCGGAATAGAGAGGAAATATGAGAAAATGGTTGTATAAAAGATGATAAATCTTGACTCAAAGTACCATGTCTTTGTCTCTACCTTCCATTCTAGAAGAGCTTCCATCCCCAATTGGAAGATTCCTTCTCTAGATGGATTTGTTGAGTCTTTAATACAGGACCAGGATAAGTTGATTCAAATGGGAGTGCTTCAAACTTCCAACAATCAATATCTTCTGAAGTGTGATTCAACCAATGCATAAGATAAAGGGAAGCAAAAGGGGAAGGAGCCTTTTATTCGAATCCAAAATAGAATCATAAGTCTTTAGAAGGAGGCTTAGGCTCCAAGAAAAAAGAAAAAGTTTGAAAATACTAAGTGTCCTTATTGTATGAGGAACTTTCATCCTAAAATCTAGTGCATGAAGAATCAAATCGACCAACTGTCAATCCTCCTTGAACAAAAAAATATTTCCCTTCCACAAGGAGAAAATAAATTTTGTGTTGGACCACCAATAGGAGATCATGAGAGATGCCATGCCTAGAAGACAGGCCTTACTCAGTCGAAAGCTTACTTGATTGATTTTGGAGCATCCAACCACATGGATGCCTCCAAGGAATACTTCTCCACTCTCACTCTATCAGGAGGACCTAGAATTCACATGGGATATGAATCCCAAATCCTAGATGTTGGGAGAGGTCCATTTAAAATCCAGCATGCTGATTTCAAGAATATTCTCTATGTGCCCTCTCTTGTAACAAATTTGTTTTATGTTTATCAGATGAACTGTTGAATTTTATTAATTTTCTTAGATGATATCTTAAAACAAATATTTACTAGTAGATCACTGAAAGAACAAACAAGCACATAAACACAAGAACACTATATTTTCCTTGGGGAAAGTACAAGGGAGAAAACCCCACAAAACTTCCTCAGTATAGAACTCAACCAGTGTAGTGTAAAACCTAGGCAATTGTTTCTCTCTTTTTTCTGGCGCACTAATATTTCTCTCTCTTGCAAGACAGCTTGAGTGAGTGATTACAAATGAAGGGGAGAGCCTCCCTATTTATATTCTTCAGTTTACTTGACCTCTAACCTAACATGGCCAACTTCTCTAACTGACTGGGTTGTCCTGTCCAACTGGACACCAAAAATAACATTTATTATATTGACACTTGGGTACTATTGACCCGACTTACATCCAGAGGTTTACATTGATTATTTCAATGACACTAACAAGACCAAACTCATCTCCTGAAGGAGGAATACAATGAATACATCTGGAATATCTTCCGAATTTATAATACTTTAACACTCCCTCTTAAATAGGAATGTATCCAACCATAGTAGCAAGTGCTACTTCAACTATACAACTGAATGGTGAGTCTCTATATGTCATAGGAAGTTTTGGAACATCATCATTCATTTTCATCATCGATCTCAGTTGGATTATCTTCTTCAATCTTCATATTTTGTATGTACTCAGGAATCTTCTATCATCTTCTGAATTATCTTTTGTAGCGTTAGTATGTGAATATCAAATTATCTTCTAGATAATATTCTATGTGTATACTAGATAATCTTCTAGATCATCTTCTATGTGAATACTGGATCATATTCTATGTGAATACGAGATCATCGTCTATCTTGTTAGTATATAGATACTAAATCATCTTCATGATCATCTTCTTATAGTATCATTATGTGGATACTGAGACATCATCTGTAACTTCATCATCTGCGAAATTTGTATATGAATACTAAAACATCAACAACAAGCTCATTAGCATGTTAGTGTTAAACTCAAACAAAATATAATGCTAGATCATCATCTGCATTACCATCATAGAGATGCTGGAACATCACCACCATCATCAATATATGAATATTGAAGCAACATTCATCAACAATAATTAGTGTAACACCACTGGTACTAACTCAATCAATCAACTTAACAATCATCAATACTGAAGCAAACATACATCACAAAAATAGTGAAACACACATCTCAGCAATCATCACAACAATACTGAACCAATCATCTCAACAAACATCTCAACAATCATCAGTATAAAAATAATGTAACAATTGTCTCAATAATCATCAAAACATCTTAGCAACCATCTGTTGGCAGCTAGAAACAACCTCTTCATTTCTCAATAAGATGAAGAGTGATCAACTCTTTCTATGATTCATCATTGAAAATTATGAAAGAGCACCTTCAGAATCTTTGATTCTGAAGGTACTCTTAATCAAAGAAAGCTAAAATATCATTTGAGAAGTTGATGAAACATGTTCATGAACTTGGTAATTAACAACTGTCAATAAGCCTCATAAATTTTCATGAATTTGATTAATCATTAAGATAAATTTATGTGACTTAAGAAATTTGAAATAGTATGCCAAGAGAAAATCATTAAAATACATCTTGTGTTTGTTTAAAACTTAGATAAGAGTAAGGTATTAATAATCTTAAGTTCATAGAACTTATGGTGACTTTTAAAGTTTATATTCCATATAATACCTTACTATGATTTTTGAAAATATTATAATTAATGAATAAAGTAGTTTTTATATAGGGATGTTTTACATAGGATAGTTTCATCACTAAATATCCTATCAATCTAATGTCGGATTTCCCTCGATAGGATATTTGAAAGGTTTATACTTAGTCTTTGTATATACATAAGCATAGATATTAAATCCATCTATTTCATTAAGCCATGTTAACATTAGAGTATGCGATTTCACCACCTTGCATGTCACCACTAATCACGATTAAATTGGAGATGATTGTTAAGTTTGACTGAGTTTACAAGGAGCCATTTGTCAGGTTGATAAGCGATTATCACTTGGATCAATGAGTTGGCATGAGAACGTGGCTTATACCTCTTGATAAATCGACAACTGTAAAATATGAATGCATCGTATTAACAGTGTTAAATGCTGATAGTCATTTCCAATTAACGTCGATGTACCTGTTCATTATTAGCCACTGTCCATAATCAATGGATGAAATCATGATCTATCAATCACAATATCTCTGGTTCACCAATTTGGTGGTGATTACTACTAGTCGTGATTAAACATAGATAAACCTGCATGAATCATGATATAACTCAAAGTTGCAGCATTCAACATTGCTTAGAATTCGGCTAAAAATAGAAGGTGTAAAGATCTCATGTCCGTCAAATCCAAAGCATGTGAAGTCTACCCCATCATGTCTTTCGTGTGGGTACCTATTCCCTCTATGTTCACCTCCCCGTTCATTTCAGTTCGAAGCCAGGAAAGCACAGAAGAAACTATGTCTCCTCTGAACCGTTATGAAATTTCTGGTTCTAAACTTATAGAAGCTAACCAACAGATTGCTATGCGGTTCGAGAAAATGGGGTGGGGGCATTTCTTTAGAAGTTTCGATGGCCACCATGCAGAGATTACTAAGCTGTTCGCCATGAATTTTAACGATGACAGGGTGCAAATTGGGGGTTTTGAGTTTATTATCAATGAAGATAAGATTGCAGAAGCCACTAAGCTTCCACAGGTTGGTGAACGCTGGTTTAAGGGCATCATGGTTAATAAGAAGAAATGCTTGGCTTTGTTAATGCCATTTCCAGATGATTCAAAACTAAATATTGGCGTCCCTGTTAAATTTCTGAAGCCCGAATGGAGGTTTTACTACGAAATACTGGTAAGGTACGTGTCCTGTGATGGACGTTACTCCCATTTGCACTTATATCATTTACCATTGCTGTTGGCATTACGGGGTTACAAGATTAATTTGCCTTTCTATTTATGGCAAAGTCTAAAGAAAATGTCACAGACTGTTAGAAATTTTAGTAACCCCGATAGGAGTCTTTTCCACCACGGGTTGATAAAAATTATATTGCAATTTCAATTATCTGCAAATGGCAAGTCTTGGGATAGTTTTTTAGTCGACTGTCAGTTGGGGCCGACGCAGCATTGGCCGAATCCATCCCCATGAATTCATAAGAAATGAAAATCCATAAATTCTGGGGTATGATAGTACTTCTGAAACTATATCAGAGGTAAAAGGATTCAAGCAAGTTAGCATACCCATGAACGATGGGATCAGTAAGAATGATGATAGGGATTCGGTTCCTTACAACTCTAAAGCAGTCTTGGATCAACCCTTGTCTGGTAAAAGTGATAGCACCCCTGTAGAAATAGCCGAAGGATTAACCAAAGGTAAAACTGATAATAATGTTGAATGTAAAAATCCATTTGAAACAAATAAACCTGATGAATATAACAGAGAATCTATGCATAGATTAGATCATCTTGCTCAGGTTTGTTGTGATAAGGAAGGATTTGGTTTTGAAAACCTATCGTTTTCAAGAAGGGTTACGAGGAGCATGTATAGTACGATTTCGGGTCATAAGATTAATCAACAGGATTCTAATCCTGCAGTCGTTAATATTGAAGATGATACCCCGTCATCTATCCCTGATACAATTAATGTAAATAATCCTGCTTTCGTACAGGGTAATGATGTAGAATCAGGCAAGGCCGAGGTTACTCAACCAGGTGTGGACGCAGGTATTGCAGACCCTGAACCATCGTCTAGTTAGTATATTGACAGTCCTATATCTCCTCAGGTAACAAATGAAGATGAGAATCTACAACGTACACAGTATAATGCATTACAGGATAAAATTACGGAGTTCAAGGGTAAACTGAAGCAATGTATATCTAATACAACATTATTAGAAGAGGAAAATAGAACCTTTAGAAAAGAATTGCTGGAATGGATTGATAGATGGAAAGAGATGAGCGCTAAGAAGAATCGGTACAAAAAATCAAAGAAGTCAATCATAGGTACAAACCAGCTATTGCTTAAACGAATTGAAAAGCAAAACATTAAGATTATCAGGTTAAAGGCTAAACTAGCAGAAGCTCGAAGAGTAGTCGCTCTTCAGAATAAAACTTGATAATTTTTCTCATTTCTTATGTCGCTGAAAAATAGGTAATGATCATTTTTGTTTTGCATGCCTGTAAAATCGGAGATTTAACAGGCATGCATTTAAATTTCAAGTTTATTTTGTTACCTATGTTTTAATTGATTTTAATAAGATGCTTCAATTGAATTCAATGCAGGAAGTTTTGTCATCATTCCTCTACAAAATCTCAGGACGTGGTAAATACATTGGCATGGAGATGTGGCTGTTGGTTACGAGCTGGAGTTTCATTAATGGATAAGAATCTTCTAAAGTACCTCGACTCAGGCTAGTCGTTTTCTGTTTTATAGTGATAGGTGTCAGATAAGAGATTGGATGCTCTTTTTAGTTAGATGAATCCTATAATGTTGCATGCAACATTAATAGGAAAAACTGAATCGTAGTATTATATAAGGTAGAGATTTTGATAAACAGGGGATGAAGTGTTGGAAGAAAACTTACTGGAATTATACTTTGTTGCTGGTGTTTTGTTTATCTCTGGAGTTGAACCTTTGGATGTGAATACCACTAGACGTCCACAGACTGATACCATTTCTGGTATTTTTGTTTTGGATTATTATATACATATATTTCAGCATATTATCTTCTGTCTTTATATTAACACAGTGTGCTTTGATATACTGGTGTTTAATTACATTTCTCACTTTATCAGCTCAAGATAGTATTTTGAATGAACATCTCACTATGATTATGCTTATTAGTAATTTTACTGTAAACTTAAGTTATAGTGATATACTATTCTATCTGTTTAAAATTTCATTTGTATGTTGATAGTGATTTTTAAATAGATATTATCTTAAATTCAAATAGCTGTCTTGATAATTAATTGTTAATCAATTTCAGAAAGTTAAAATTAATTATTTATTTGCAGTTATTTTTGGTTTCTGTTGTCATATAACAGATTGACTTATTCATCATTATTCAAATATGTCTATTTGAATTATGTTTTAGCCTTTCTGTTCATCTTTACTGATTAATAGTTAATATAATCTTCAAATATGCTCTCAGCTGAGATAGGACATATAGAATAGTTTAAGTTAAATTTTATTTTATTTTTTCTTTAGTAGTTGAATTAACAATTGTTAAATTGATTTGTTATACCTTGTATAAGTTTTCTACTCTTAAAACAAAATCAAAGTCTTTCCTTAAGAAAGAAGCTATAGGACAGTTCAGATAGTTTAATTTAATCATTTAGATAAAATAACATTACAATATGTTAGATTTTGCTGGTTTTAAGTTCTCCTTAAGAGATAAACTAGCTGGTAGCAGGACCATAACCTGCGAGATTTTGTTAATCCAAACACACCGAACGCTGCTTTAAGCTGATTGTGTGGACAAAACCTCCTTATTGGCCTAGATTCAGAAAATTGGGCCAACACCATCATCAACAATCATCAATAATCAACAATATACCAATACTAAGGATACATCTTTCCCTTCAATGTCTCGAAGCAGCATCATGCTGAGTTCTCTGGTAGATCTATCTGGGCATTTTTTCTAACTTACTAACTCTTTCAATCCAAACAAGCCTAGTTAGACAGATGGATCTCCCCGGGGACCAAACAAGCCTTGTCTGGCTTACTAACACTTTCGGGACAAACAAGCCTATCTAGACATACTAATCCCCCTAGGATCAACATGCCTCATCTTACTTACTAAAACTTTCAGGACAAACAAGCCAAACAAGACTTACCCTCCTCTAGACTGAGCTACTAGCCACTACATCCATCATCCAAATTATGTCACTCCCTCTTACGAGAGAGTTCCTTTCGGACTACACCAATCTTGTCTCGAAAGTATTCAAAATTTACATGAGCCAGAGGCTTAGTCAATACATATGCTACGTGTTCCTATGTAGGAACATACTTGATCTTTACAACTCCCTTCTAAATGATATCCCGTATGAAATGATATATGATTTCAATGTGCTTTGTGTTATCATGAAACACAGTATTTTCCGTCATCTTAATACAACTCTGATTATCACAGAGGGCATCAATAACATCTACCTCTGCATCAAATAGTCATGCTAACATATTTCAAATCCATACTGCTTCGTTACATGCTAAACATGTTGCAATGTATTCATCCTCTGTCGTACTAAGTGCAATACGGGTCTGCTTTCTACTAAACCAAGAGATCATGCCTGATCCAAGACTAAAGCAACATTCTGAGGTTCTTTTTCTATCTTTGGCACTTCCTCCCCCATATGAATCTACATATCCATGTAATCTAATATCACCACTAAATGCATATCTGAGCCCATAGTCTAAAGTTCCCTTTAGATACCTCATCACATGGTTTTCCCCAATAAGATGAATGTGTTTAGGATTCACAATATACTGACTTAAGGTGTTTACTACAAAACATATATCTGGTATTGTATTGGTTAAGTACATAAGAGAACCACTAATTTGTCTATATAAGTGTAGAAATTCTGACCAGAAATAGATTAATTTCACTCACAACAAATTACAATTGATCATGGAAAATTGTCAACCATGGAGACTGAAAATGGAGCTGTAACACAAAATTATATTAACTCAGTGTACAATATCCAACCCTGTAATAACATAGGTTGTTGTATATATAGAATACATCAATAGGTTGAATGCATAAGGAGGCATCCAAAACTAGCATAAAGCAGGCTTATCCAAAATAGGCAAATCCCCCATAGGTGTAAAAAGCTAATCCCAAATCTGTCATGAGGCTCACGAATTGGAAAGGGTGCATGGGCAAGCTAATGAGTGGTGGAATGGCAGCTCATACATGCTTTTTCATGGAGGAAAGAGTGGAGGATGAAAGAGCAAGAAAACAAGTTCACCTCACCTAGTCTTGCTTTCCTATGTGCCTTAAAACACTGAAAAATAAGTCAATAAAGAAGAAAAAGCAGAAGGGCACCTAGGAGGCTAGGAATAAAGCAGATTTGATTCCTAAGGCTTTCCCAAGCACTACATGAGTCAAAGATGGCAAGTTTGACCT
>LPNX010403130.1:519645-555304 GCA_001517045.1 Pseudotsuga menziesii
TTTTGCTTTTATAATCCACCCTCTAATCTCCAGCAACTAGAGCTTGGTATTTGGAAGGTTTGATGGTGCCCATCATCACCAGCTTGTCTTGTTCTTGTGTGAGAGATTCCATGAAATCTGCAAGGCTAGGCATCTTCCAGGTTCGAGCTGTGAGTTTTGTGGCATAGAAGGTCAAAACAAAGACTGAGTAGTCAGGTCCTAGCTTCGAGAGGATGGCCAATACGAGCTGATCATCTTTCTTTTCGATACCACACTGCTTCAGCTGCAAAACTAGTGCTTTGAACTTGGAGAAATATAGCTGCAGGGATTCAAAGCTACTGGGACTCAGAGAAATCAGCTCATTTTCGATCTGATGTCCCCTCATCTCATCTGTCTTTCCAAAAATATCAGAAATATTCTCCCATACTTGGTCTGGTGAAGTTAATCCATCGAGATGGAAAAGGAGGTCTCGGGAAATACTGAGACATAGGAGGCCATAAGCATCATCTCTCCGATTGTGCCATTTGATCTTCTCTGTAGCTGCATTGGGCTCTACTTCTATTGCCATAGTCACCCTGTAGAGGCCTTTCACTCTCAACAATATCTCCATCTCTGCTTTCCATTCAAAAAAGTTGAAGGGAGTCAAGATAGTTTTCTGTGAATCCATAACTTTAGAAAATCTGTCCCGGCTGTCAGTAGAAGGCTCCCAGTCTTGATGTCGAACCTGCAAAAAATTTTTTGAAGGAGAGTAACAACCTACAATGGCTCTGATACCATGTAGAAATTCTGACCAGCAATATATTAATTTCACTCACAACAAATTACAATTGATCATGCAAAATTGTCAACAATGGAGACTGAAAATGGAGTTGTAACACAAAATTATATTAACTCAGTGTACAATAGCCAACCCTATAATAACATAGGTTGTTGTATATATAGAATACATCAATAGGTTGAATGCATAAGGAGGCATCCAAAACTAGCATAAAGCAGGCTTATCCAAAATAGGCAAATCCCCCATAGGTGTAAAAAGCTGATCCCAAATTTGTCATGAGGCTCACGAATTGGCAAGGGTGCATGGGAAAGCTAATGAGTGGTGGAATGGCAGCTCATACATGCTTTTTCATGGAGGAAAGAGTGGAGGATGAAAGGGCAAGAAAACAAGTTCACCTCACCTAGTCTTGCTTTCCTATGTGCCTTGAAACACTGAAAAAGCAGTCAATAAAGCACAAAAAGCAGAAGGGTGCCTAGGAGGCCAGGAATAAAGCAGATTTGATTCCTAAGTCTTTCCCAAGCACTACATGAGTCAAAGATGGAAAGTTTGACCTCTATGGATAGGCAATTAACAACTTGCACATGGTGGGACTCATGAACTAGGCAAATAAGACAAAAATAAATGAATTAATGTCTAAGTGGGTAATACTATGGGTTTGATTATTCTAACAATAGGGTGGCATAAAATTCTTCTGAAGTATCGTAATTTAATAGCTTCAAAGTTGTTGTCATCCGAGTAGTCATAGAATTACAATATAGCATTCCAAATATTTTAATATTTCTACAGTATATTTTCCTTGGTTTAGGAAAATATCATCTGGATATTTCCATACTTCAATACCTAGAAAGTAATGCATCATTCCAAGGTCTTTCATTTCAAATTTTGCAGCAAGGTTCTTCTTACATTTGATGATAGGGTTATCTTCTCTTGTCAATAAAAAATCATCTACATATAGTAATAAAATCATAATCCCATCATCCTTAATCTTATAGTAGAGGTTGGAGTTTGCTTTACTTTTATTAAAACCTAAGCTCATAAAAAATATATCAATCCTACCATACCATGCTCTGGGTTCTTGCTTCGACCCATACAATTCCTTCTTTAGTCTACATACATGAGTTTTCTTATCATTAGTCTTGAACCCTTGTGGTGGTTCGATATATACTGCTTCTTTAATCAATCCATTTAGAAATGTTTTCTTCATGTCCATTTGATGTAGCTTGCACTTCACATTGGATGCCAAGGAAAGGATGGTTCTTATTGAGGTGTATCTAGCTACTGGTGCAAAGGTTTCCTCATAATCGATTCCCTCTTTCTGAGAGAATCCTCGAGCTACAAATATTTCCTTGTAATTTTCTATACTTCTATCTGCTGAGTGTTTATTTTTGAAGATCCATTTTGAGGATACCACTGACTTGTCTTTTGGTCTTGGTACTGCTTCCCACACATCATTACTTATAATGGATTGGCATTCCTCGACCATTACATCAGCCCATCCTTCTATTTTATTGCTTCTTCAAAACATGTTGGTTCTTTATCAACTAGATCACACATCAAATCCATATAACCAGGATATGACTTTGGATTCTTTCTTTCTCGGATGGTTCCTTCTGGAGCACCATGTCTTTTTTCTTCTTCGATTACTACACGAGCCCATGCAGGTTTTCTCTTTCAAGAAATCACTTCATTGGGTAATTATTTAGGTAAATGAGGTTCGATCATATCATGATCTTCATGCATCTGTACTTCTTCTTCATTTGTAACTGGTTTAGGAATTTCAACAGCGTTGGGGGTTTCATGCTCCTCTTCATCTTCCTTGTATTTCTTTGACTTTTTGAAGGATGTATCTTCATCAAATGTAACATCTCTGCTAAGTTGAATTTGATGGTATCCTCAGATATATATATCCGATAGATTTTGATTGTTCAGTACGAAAAATACCTTCTTTCCTGAAGGATCTAACTTTGTTCTTTTCTCCTTGTGAATGTGAATGTATACAGGACAACCAAATATCTTTAGGTGACTTACCTCTAGTTTTTCTCTTGAAAACATTTATTCTAGAGTTTTATTCCCAAGGGAACTATGGGAAATTCTATTATGTACATATATTGATGTTCTTGCTACTTCTTCCCACATGTACATCGAAAGATATTGGTCATGTATCATAGCTTTCATATCTTCCATGATAGATCTATTCTTTCTTTACTCCACACCATTTTGTTGTGGATTATAGGGAATGGTGAGCTCCCTCTTAATCCTAACTTCCTTGTGATAATCATTGAATTATTTTGATGTGAACTCTCCTCCATTATCTGACCTCAAAATCCTTATTTTCTTCTCAAAGATATTTTCCACTAGGACCTTAAATTCCTTGAACCTTTAAAACACTTCATCCTTCCTTTTCAAGAAGTATATCCAAGTATTGCGGGAGTAGTCATCAATAAAAGAAGCATAGTAAACATACCCGCTTAATGAAGTAGTTTGCATTGACCCGGATATGTCTGAGTGAATAATATCTAATACCCCTTTTTCTTTACTATCACTTTTTGGATAAGGGTTCTTAGTATTCTTCCCTTGTGCACATCCTTTTCACACTCCTTCATGTTCTATCTGTATTTCTGGTAAACTAGTCACAACCTTGCTTACAATTGGTAGAGATTTGTAGTGAATATGAGCAAGCCTTCTGTGCCATAGCTCACATGGGTTTATGGTATTGGTTTCTAATGTTGAATATATATGTCCCTTCAATTTGTAGAGTATTCCTTCTTCAACTCCAATATCTACTGCATCATCTATGGTTTTACCTTTTTTCCACATCAGATATTTTCCATCCACAAAAGAAACTGTGAAGCCTTTCTTGTCTAATCCTGAAATGGAAAGAATATTCTTCTTTAGTCCTGGGAAATACAGGACATGTTTCATTTTCATAGGATTTCGAGAATCCAATTTATATAATGCTTCTCCTATTCCTTTAATGGGGTATTGGGAATCATCTCCAAGCATTACTTTGTGTGGAGATTCCTTTTGTTCAAGGCATGCGAGTGATTCCTTGTAACCATTCATGTGCTTGGAGGTATCAATATCAACTAGCCAGGTGTCATTTATTGGTGATATTGATCATGTTAGAGAAGAGACTACAACATATTCTTCATTAGAGTCTTCATCCTTATTTTCTTCTTCTTCAACTTCTTGATCACTATCATTAGTGAAACATTCAAAATTTGAGAAGTCTCTCTTGGGTCTTTTAAACCCTCGAGTCTTAAGAGGATGGTCATGACTCTTCCTTTTTCCTTTGGTGTGGGATGTCAAGGCTTGATCCTCATTGTCACTTATATTTTCTTCTCTAGTTGCTATCCTTTCTTCTTATTGGACACATTCTTCCCATAAATTTCAGAATTTGGTTAGTTTCCTTCTTGAACAGACTCCTCAGATAAAGGGTTCCCAATCTCTTGGAAGACCATTTAAGGTTGTCATCACAATATTTGGTTCTTCAACCATATCATCAATGGATTCTAGCCGATCCTTGATTTGAGATACTCTTGTAAAGTTAGACTTCATGGTCTCTGAATTTTGAGATATTACACTTTTGAGTTGATTCCTTAGGGTCATTTTCCTATTAATGTTTCTTCCTTCAAATAGACCCGATAGAGAATCGAACATTTCTTTCGGAGTATCCCTTTAGGATAATTGAGGAATCAAGTTATCTTTGATGGAGTCACCTATGATCCTTTTAGATATGATCATATCCTTCTTCTGCTTGGACTTAGCTTCAACTTCTTCTGGTTCTTTCACTTCCTCTTTCACAAATTTATCTAGATAATTCTCTTGTAGGATGAGCATGATCTTATACTTCCATGCTCTGAAGTTTCGAGCACCTTCAATATTTTCATCTAGCTTGGTATTCTTTTTCATCTTTACAAAACTAATAAATTCAAATGGAATAAAGAGGAATAATACTTACTTGAAGAAAACAACTTATGTCTGACCTCCTTCTGGATGACCTAGGGTTTCATATAGAAACCCTTATTTTTCACTTGGGATGACAGGTAAAGCTGAATGGTGGAGAAGATGCACCTACCTAGGGAGAGGTATACTATATCTTCCCTTTTCTAAGATTGATGATGAAACCTCAAAAAACCTGGAGCCCTAGTTTGTCTCGACAGCTGTAATTGGTCCAAAATTGAAAATTCTTGGAATTTAGTTCTGTCTTCACAAAAAGATGCGCTCTTCAGGGGTAAGTTGATGGAGACCTCTTTTCTGGTTGATCTGCTTAGGGATTTTTTCAGAGTAACAAAAACCTAACTATTCAATGCTTCCTTTTGTTATATTTTTATCATTTAAGCAATATGATCTAGGATCTTATCTGAGAGAATAGCATGAATAGAAAAAATCACAAGAGACAAGAGACACAAAGAATTTTCCTCGGGGAAACCATAAAGGAGAAAACCCCACAAATTCCTTCGAGATAGAATGAGCACCAATGGCAGCAGTAAAACCCAAAGACATAAAAGATGATATCTAGAGCTGTTCTCTCTCTCTCTCACTTGAGAGAGCTTCTCCTCTCTCACTCATGTGCCCCAGTGAGTGAGTGTGTGTGTGATAAATAGAGAGGCTCACTCTCTATTTATATTCTTTCATTCACTTAATGTCCACTCCAACAAGTCTACCTCACTTAAGAATTACTTACCAGGTTCGACATCTCTAGGAGAGTCTAACAACCCTAGTTCCCCACAACTATGGGGAATTTTCCCTCTGATCAATAAGGAGGATTAACCTTAACTCAATTGTGAGGACTATTTCCCTGACTTACAATGGAGGGTTAACCTCAATAACTTTAAATGACTTTTTTACATTATTGAATCTCCTAATCAGAACATCAGGGCATGAAATGACTCAATTACATTATAGATACTTCCTGGAATAAACATCGGGGTACAATACATAAGATATACAAGTGAATACATTCTGAAGTTACAAATACATCAACACTCCCTCTTAAGTAGGAAGATATTATCTCTACACAATTTATCAGCACAAGTCTTCTTCTCTATATCATTTGGATCATCATCAAGTCATGTTCAAGTCATCTTCATCAAGTCTGGATCATCAAAACTGGATCATCATCAACATCACTGCTTCTTCCATCTCGATCAACTGGTGCTATCTATCAATTCTTCTCATCATAGGAAGCTCTACATAGCCAACCCTTTTTCATGTTGGTTATAGGCCTAGACTCCATGTAGGTCTTGATCTTCTTCAGCACTTATATATGAACATGGGAGGAACACATCCAGAAACCATGTCAGAAAGGCCCCCAACACTTACATCTGACCATGGGAGGAACACATCCAACAACCATGTCAGAAAGGCACGCCCAACACTCACATCTGACCATGGGAGGAACACATGCAACAACCATGTCAGAAAGGCCCAACACTCACATCTGACCATGGGAGGAACACATACAACAACCATGTCAGAAAGGCTTCAACACTTATATCTTAGCATGGGAGGAACACATCCAATGACCATGTAAGAAAGGCTTAGCACTTATATCTTACCATGGGAGGAACACATCTAACAACCATGTAAGAAGGGCTCTACATTTACATCTGATCATGTGGGAACAAATCCTATAGTCACATCAGAATGGCTCCTGCACTTATATCTAACCATAGAAGGAACCAATCCTACCATGTCATAAAGGCTCTCAGACTCATCACCTCTCCTTGGAGGGAACCTCAATATGGAGAACACCAAGCTTCTCCCTGAAGTACTCAAAATTCACTCTGGCCATTTCTAACATAGAATCACATCAAGGATGATTACATCCAAGGATAACCTGCAAGCTTCTCCAAGACCGATTACATTAGAGGAAAACCTACAGGACCGTTTACGTCTGAGCCACCTACAAGCTTCGCCAGTATTTTATGCTCAAACAACCTGTCTCACCGGCTATGCTAGAACTCCCTCTTTTAAGAGATCTCAATCTGGATCAGATACTAGAGCTTCACTTCTCCTCTCTGATCTCATACTAAAGAAGCACCCCGAATTTCTCTTCCTATCAATGGCACTGTCCAATCTGAATCCATATAACCCTCCAAGTTAGTCTTCTGATTCGCTTCATACTTGAGCCCATACTCAACTGTACCCTTTAGGTACCTCACTGCATGCTTTGCAACCAATAGGTGAACATGTCTCAATGTGTTCACAGCAAAGTAAATAGTTGGTCTTGTATTAGTCGGGTACATTAAGGAACAAATCATCTGTCGATACACTGTGGCATCAACTGTCTCTGATGAACCATCACTCAATAGCTTTAGGTTTGATGCCATAGGTGTGTTTATGGCCTTGCACTCCATCATCCCGAACCACTTCAGGATCTCTATTGTATACTTGCCTTGTCCTAGGGAGATTCCATCCGCATTATTCCACACCTCCATGCCTAGAAAATAGTGCATCATCCTCAAGTCCTTCATCTCAAACTTGACAACAAGTCTTCTTCTTGCAACTTTAATGAGTTCCTGTTTTCTGTCAGGAACAAGTCATTGACATAAAACATGATCATCACTGGTCTTCCACCTTCAAGCTTGAAGAAAGGGTTGGAATCTTCTTTACTCTCAGTAAATATTAGAGTCATTAGTAAGCTATCCATCCTGTTATACCATGTCGAACCTCGGGATCTTCTGCAGTCACTCCCTTTGAAGTGGAGCATCATTCTCCCTCTGCATTTAGTACTTTATGCATTGAAACATTCTGTACTAGAGTTAAAAGTAGCTTCCTTTGCTACTAATATTCTATGTATCCATCTAGGGTCACTGGATACCAAGATCCTTTATCTTGAAGACATTCTTCTCGCACCCATCTGTGAGCTTGTCATCCTCTATAGGATTTCATATTCAACCTTGTAGCAAAGGTTGAGATCTTCATCACTCTAGGTGATCTTCAAGCTCCTCATGTATGTGTTATCCCATGGGTGTCTTCTAAGCTCATACAAGGCCTTCTTTAATTTGCACACATGAGTCTTCCTGTCATGTGTCTTAACTTTTGGTGGCTGCAAATGTCTCTTCGTAGTCTATGCGTTATTTCCGTGAGAAGCCTCGTGCTACGAATCTTGCCTTGTATCCCACGATGTTTGCAACTATTGCATCATGTAACTACAAACTTCCCTTCAGGTCTCGATACTGCATCCTAGACATCATTCTTCATTTTGGATTATTAGAGTGAATCTTGAACTGTCGTCACTTGTTCTTCGGAACAAGTCTCATCCTTCTTTTCTTGTAGGCAATTGTACGTGATCTTTCCTACAAGTCAAATGCACCAGTTGTATGATTATAAACATTTCATAATGCATATTCATAATGGTAAATTATTATGCATAAAGATATAATCATGTAACTATTTTATCCAATATAACATTCATCCATATCTCACGAAAACTTTCTAGATGCATTCCATCTCTACCAGGAAAACATTGAGATTGTGCACTAATCCAATATGTCAGCAAAGAGGTTTCATTCTAGATAAGTAGCAATGGAGAGTTGTATAGCACCATGAGCTACTGTTGAGGCCTGGAAAATTCTAGGTAACAACAGTTAGGGATTCTCCCCAATAAGCATACCCAACTAGCTCACTACTGTTTGGTATGGGGAATCCGTCCAGTTTATGGTCCGGCTACCGTAGGTCAAGTAATAAATTAAAGGTTTTACTGGTTACGGCTCAGTCCACTATGTATATTTTTAGTTTTTTGTGTTTAAGTTATGATGTGCAAGTGCCTATCTAAAATGCAGATTGATAGAGATAACGAGGAGTGTCACAACGTGATGCGCAGGTTCTTACCTCTCGTCTTAATGCTCTCGCATCTAAATCACAAACAAACAGAAAAATAACTGTAACTAACTAACCTATCCATAGGGAGCAAAATTAACAGTTGACAATGAGTAATGTACTGAGTCTACACATGTATTATGAACAATTACAGATAGCTGATACTTATTTCAGAACACATGAACATTAATAAAAATATGAACAAAATGATAGCTTATTGTTTATGATAACCTTCATTACTCACAATGGAAATTTCACAGAATAAACTATAAGACATTCATAACATAACAGTAATGCAATGATTTAGAACGATGTCACAGTTAATGGATATAAGCTGAAAATGAAATAGTTCACATTCGATTGATCCATAGCAAAGCATTTGAAACCTTCCACCAAACTTTCTCCAGCGGAAACTTGTAATTATTTATTGCAAAAGGAAATAGTTCTTCTTACAATACACTCTCGAAAATTGCTTGGGAAAGAAGTCTTTTTCTACATCTAACTCTCCTATATTTATACAAAAATGAAAAACCTTTGGGCTTCCCCAACCTTTTAAACCCAAAATTTTGTCCTATAGTAAGTGCTCATAGTTTATACAATATTTTACATTTAAAATAAAAAATTTAATAAAAACACTTTATGAAGAGGGCCCTGCTTGGTCATTAATGAACTTTTTCCATGCCTGGGCCTCTGCTACTATGCTTTCAAAATTGGAGGGTTCAAGGAAACATATATTTATCTCATACTTAGTAGCCGGATTCTTAAATACTTCTATTCTCGTCAGACTCAAGCGCAGCTGATCTTCAAGTAAGTGGATGCTTACTGCTGCATGAGCTACTACATTATTCAGAATTTGTTCATCTAGATCCTTGAATTGTTGGATCTCCTGCTCATCTTCCTAATACCTGTTCTGTAGTTGTTCCATGAACAGCTCATGTTCTGGTATCGCATTCAGTCTTTTATCTGCAAAAACCTGACATCTATTGTATGTGACTAGCATTCTTCTGTAGTATTCAACACATAATCCTTTCGTTTTCTTTACAATCTTCTTGAATTCTTCCACAGTATTTATTGCAAACTCCAATAAGTCATAATCCTTCTTTAAACTATGTCGATATTTAGCTGGTAGATTTGCAGGGGTTTCCTCATTTGTTTTTATCCACACTATCCTTCTTGTCAGGACCTCCAAAATATCTTGAGATCTGTCTACAAAATACGAAGTGGTGTCCAATATTTCTTCTAATCTGCTATCTATTTGCACAATATTACACCTTTCTTCCTCAATGCACACTTGTAGTTGGTGGATTTTATTTCTCTAAGATAGAACATATTCTTTCAAAGGTTGGACATGCCTCTTCTATTCCATAGCATCTTTCAATGATGCTGTTAATGAAGCATTCCGTCCCTCCAAAAATTCTACCTGCATTTGATATTGTTTCTCTCTTTCTTTAGTGGCAACTTTCTCTGATTCTAACTCAATGACCTTGTTTTGAAATTGGACCTTCTCTGTACTTCGAGTTTCGTAGGATACCTGAAGGTCAGTCTTCTCAGTTTTCAGCACTTGATGATCCAGCTGCAACTTCTGTAATTCTGCTAAGCTGTTCTGAGCATCTTTCTCTATTTTCTCTATAGAAACTTCTAAAGTTATCTTATTTTCCTGCAGAGTCTGGATTTCTGTCTTTGAAGTCCTTTCTTCATTCTGCATGTCCTGATATTTCCTCTTCAACTTATGACCTTCTTCTCTCTCTTTCTTCAGGGTTTCTTTTAATTGAGCTGCATTATTTTTGGACTGCTCAAGATCCATCATTAGGCTTTATACATTATCTTCTATAGCTTGGGTTAGTGCTACCCCAGCTCTCACTGTCAATCTCGGATATGCATCTGTTCCATACACCAAAGTCTTATCAATTATCATCTTTCCTGATTGTCCTCCTGTTTCAACTTTTTTCTCAGTTCTTTTGAGAATCCTTTTCTTCTCTTTGTCATAGAAGATGGTATTGAAATCAGGTATCTCCTCCCCCTCTTTCTGCAGGAAAGGTATCAAATTCATTCCAGAAAACACAGTTTGCCCTTGAGAGCTACCATAAGTTGCAGCAGGCTCTTGGGAATCAAGATTATCTTGTCCATGCCCTTGATCTGTATGATCATGTTCTTCCTGTGTATCTATCGAGTCAATAGTTTACTGGTCTTTTTTAGATCCTGTCAATCTCATACTTTCTTCTTGTCTTTTCTTTATCTCTGCTTCTTCATTTCTTTTTCTCTCCTCCTCTTCCTTCTTTGTTGCTTCCTCTGTAGCTCTCTTTCTTTCTTCTTCTTCATTCTTTAGCCAGCTTTTTGCCTGTTGTGCTAGTCTTCTAGCATCTTCTTCCCTCTTTTTTGCTTCTTCTTCTTCAACTTTCTTTTGTCTAGTTTTGCCCTTTCCACCCACAATAGTGATTTTCTATTTAAATCTCTTCTTTAAGGCAGTCATATTCTTTGCATTTTTGAATATTTATTCATCTTTGTCCCATAAATGTATGTATTCAAAATGAACATTTGCCTCCTTGCAATGCTCTACAACCTTATTTTTGTAGTCATTCCTGTGAAATTTCATCTCACCAAAATGGAAGTTCTCTAGCTCCTGCACAAATTCTACAGTTTGTTTTACCTTAGAATACTTATAACTCCCTAGCCAGAAAGGTATGGCAGGAAATGCTACCTTCTTATGTTTGAACAAGAAACTCCCTACACCATCAAGATATACCTGTCTAACTGCTTCTTTATGTAGCACATAATCAGTGGCATATTTAGGGAGAAAAGAAGGTGCCTTGGAGCCACCATACATTCTGATATACATTCCTTCTTCAGTCAAATAGTAACTCCCATATTCTTCAATGACTTTGAACGCTTCCTCGGACATGCAGTTGCATTCTGTCAGGAAAATTAGAGAGTACAAAGGCATGATGAAGTGCTCACATACTTCTCTGTAGTTGCTATAGTATTTTTGTGCCCACAATAATTTGTGTGTAGTGCATACCGGAGTCCTATCCCTATCCCAATTACACCTCAAGGCTGGAAAAGATTGGGTACATAGTATACAATCAATTAGGATAGAGCTCATGTTGAACTATGACTTATTCTATGACACTCCTCCCAAGGTTGAAGATATGCATGCTGAGAGGCTATTGGACACTATGTTTGCCCAATTGAATATGGTTCCTTGAGTGGCTACATAAAAAATAATTGGTATCCATCCCAATTTGAAGCTTTTTCCATGAGCTCTCCCAAAAATTCTATTAAGCATCGGTGCTATAAATCTATAAGGGGTCCAGAGAGTGGATGTATCATATTCTCCTGATGGCATAGTTCAAAATTTCTTCCCTAGTATCATCATTCTCTTAACTGTTTCAACCAGGTCCAAATTTGTCTCTTTCAACTAGCTTTCAGCTAAGTAAATTTGAGCAGGAGGCAGGTGATATGCCATTGAGACATAAGCAAGATTGTATGCAGCATATCCCTATTTGCTATTATTTTATAGGATCATTGTAGTTACATCTTCCCTAGGAAGAATCCATTCGATCACCTTTGAGCATGGGAACAACTCAGGTCTTGTGGCTACCTTCATAAGAGCTGATTTCTCGATATTTGCATAAATAGTCAGCTCTTCAAATCTTGCATCAAGCACATTCTGATTTGTAATCATCCTATATATCTCACCCCATTTATAGTCCGGTTTGACTCTGGTGGTATCCTTGGTATATTCATATATGCATTCCACCTTGGTGATGATTTCCACCTCTAGTTCTCCGTCTGCAACAGGAGCCTTCTTCTTTTGTCTTTTAGACATATCTCCTTTGAAATAGTGGCCCTGTCATAAACACCACATGTTCTTAGACCATTTAAGCTTTTAGTTAGTGTTTCAATAATGAAGAAAAACTGTAACAACCTATTCACCTCTTCCATATGCATTCTCACAGATAAACTATACAGAGTATTAATGCATAAAAGAAAATGACAAGGAAAAATAAATCTTCTTAGTCCACTATCTGCACTAAAATGCAACCCTGATTGAAAATGCATCATTTAAAATAGACTGCATTCTAACTCTTCACTAAACATGAACCACCCTATCAGTACAACTAATCTTCAAATGTGAGACCCTATATAGTGCTCTCATCGCGGGAATCCCCAACTTGACTGAAAAACATATGAAAACTGAAAAAATGCCCCCCTCGATGGCCATAAGCAACCTCAAAATAGTCGGTGTAGACAACGTAATGCTTGTCTACACCAACTACCTAATCCTTTAGAACGGGATAGAGCATCCATAATGGCTCAAAACATAGGCTCAAGAAACCCCAACCGCCAAAACTGCCAAACTAACTGATATGCCTCACGTCGCGAGGATAAATATTCATTCTAAATGGATGATCTACACAACTGCAAGAAAACCTAACCAAGGGAAGACCCTAGTTCCCAAATGACCAATAAAATCAAGAAAAAGGATAAACCATGGTTGGCCTACCTGGGAAAATGTTGTGCATTCGGCGAGACGATCAAAGAACCTCCATGATAGAAAACCAATCAAATGAAATCTAGATAGCTGGGCACGGTTGTACAGTTCGATTAGCGAGGACGGAGCAGACGTGATTGTTCACAAGGGTAAGAATAAAACAATACCCTACCCCAATATATAAACCTTTCGGTGAAAAAGACAATGGGAAAAACCCCTATTGATGGTCGGAACTACTAATGCATCAAGCGGATAGTTCACTACGCAGCCGCAACGGTGGGTAACAGATTGACTACGGCTTCTGTGATCAAATAAAAACGTCAGCGATCAGAAAAACTAATCACTAACACATCGGTGCAAATATTCTGATCGACAGCTGCAATGATGGACTCACAAACAACTATGGTTCCACATTGGCGATCAGAACCACTAAGTGCTAAAGGTCAAAAATTTAAAATTGAATGCCTCCACAGTGTTGGCAATGCAGAGGACAAGCCCTCTGAAATGGTGGTGTCATAGAGGACTAAACCTCTGATCGCTTGTCAAAAAACATTTTGATAATAAGAACATATTCATCAAAAAATCAAAAGGTTTGAATAATAAAGGCCACAGAATAGGCGAGGATAAAAACTGTCTGTCGAGACGTTCATCGTTTCCCTTTTGAAACATCGGTGGCATAGATAACTAATGCCTCGACACAAACATTAATAGACTTTTGACAACAAAAAATCATCAAAAAATCAAAAGTTAAGTGCTCAAATAAAACAAAGACTCCACAGTTTACGCAGTGTCAATGAAAAAGACGATAATATTAGATCATTCAACTCCCGAAACAACGGCAAAAAATAGTTGACTGAGATTCCTACGATCAATTTCTTAAGCAAAGAAAAATGGACTTCCAGGAAAGATTTAAAGAGATTAAACAAAATAAATCAACAAACATGCTAGACAAAATCAAAAGGAGGGTCCAAAATTTTTAGAAATTTGGGAAAACGTTGCAGCTGCAACAACTACTTACCTATCACATGCATATTAGTAGTATACTGTCATTAATGCAAAAATTCTATCATGCATAACACATCAACTGAATATAAATAAGTGCATAAAAAAAATATCATGAAATGACAATTGAATACTTATATTTATTTGTTTCATGGGTAGACTCTTTCTTTCAGCTTCATCATCTTCTTCATTCACAACAACATCATTTCTTATCCAAATAATCAAGATGGATAAGAGGCTCTTCAAGAATTGAGTTCTTCATATTCCTCATCGCTTGAGGTATCTTCTCTGAATCATGAAATCTTGATCTTCAATTGCTCCCATCTTCTTTTCTCTTATTATGAGTCGAGCTTCTTCTTGTGTGTGCTCTTCCCAGAGTCTGCTGAAAGTAATCACTTCCTTCTGGCACACATTCCTTGAATGAATGAATCCCATGATCTTGGGAGGCCATTCAAAGTGGCTATCACAACTTTTGAATTCTCCACTTCTTATTCTACCGCTTTAAGCTATTCTTTGATTTGAGAGACCCTTGTAAAGTATGACTATATGGTCTCTACATTTTGGATCTTCACATTCTTCAACTCTTTTCTCAAACTCATCTTCTGATTTATGCTCTTCCCTTCAAATAGATTGGTCAAGGAATTAAACATCTATTTCAGTGTCTTGAGGGAAGACACCTGTGGTATAAGGTGATCCGTGACTGAATCAGCAATGATATTCTTGGCCTTGACCAAGTTCTTCTTGTGTAAGGATTTTAGCCTCATCTCCCTCTGGAACTGGAACCTCTCTACTTATGTAGGTGTCCAATTCATTTCCTTCAAGAACTAGTGAGATCCTATACTTCCATTCTTGGAATTTTCCAGCCTAACCAAGCTTGTCATCAAGCTGGTGTGATTAGTCATCTTGAAATGAGAACCTCAACTGTAAATAGAAAAAGATTAGATCTTACTGATTTGAGGTGTCCATCCTGGTTCTAGAGCTGGCTGATCTAGGGTTTGTCAGAGAAACCCTAATTTTTAAAACTTGGAATATTTTAGATCTGATTGGATATAAATATAGAAATATTCAAGGAAAGCTGTCCAATGTACTCCTTTTCTGAAAACAATGGAGGTAAGCTCTTGGAATAGGAAGCCCTAGTTTAAGAATTTCTTCTGCAGAAATTCCTAATACTGTTTCTGTGGTATCTCTAAAAGTACTGGTCCTCTATGTCTAAAATTTTGTACTATGGTATCCTTGTCTATCCTTGTTCCAAAACCACAGCTTTCATTAGAATTCATTTCACTAATTGGGACTTATGAGCATTTTTCCAAGGTGACCTGTTTCAGGACTGTTCAGCATAGCGAAGTTGTACAGACTTCCACGTGTCACTGTTTCATCTTCGGGGTCTGAAAATTTCACCATAGAAACTAAATTCTGTACCCTTTGTAGAACATATTAAGAAATTTCATTTCAACCTTCGTATCCCATGATATATAAATTCTCCCCATGTGTCCTGTTTGGGGAGGAATCATGGAAGAGGCCGGAACCCTAACTTGGAGGAATCCTATATCCTAGAATATAGCAAATCCAATGCTGAAAATTTGATACAGTGTACATCAGGAATTTATCTTCGACCTATGAAATTTTTGTCACTTTATTCTTCTCCAATCTTGAAATATAGCGAATCTACCAAAACTATCAGTTTAAGTATTTTAGGGTTTTTCAGGCCCGGGGTCAAACTAGGGTTTGACTTTCCCAGAGTTTCACCCAACCAAAAACCTCGACCTAGGTCTCTAAAATTAGATCTTGATGAGGATATAAATCCTATGCTAGGCTCACTAAAAATTCCCCTTCTATAAAAAGTCCTAATTTCCCACACCAAAAATTGAAAATGCCTAGAATCAAATTCTGCTTCGACAGAAAGATGTGCCCTTCAATTGAGAGTTAGCCTAGCCTTATTTTGCTGATGGATTGTGGATAGAGACCCAAAAATTAAGAAGCCCTAGATTCTGCATCTGCATAGTGTCTTCTTCTTAGGTTAGCTCTGATACCATGTTATATTTTTATCATTTAAGAAATATGATCTAGCATCTTATCTAAGAGAATAACATGCACAACAAAAATCACAAGAGATAAGAGACACAAAGAATCTTCCTCGAGGAAACCATCAAGGAGAAAACCCTGCAACTTCCTTAGAGATAGAATGAGCACCAATGGCAGTAGTAAAACCTAAATATAGAAAAGATGATCTCCACAACTGTTCTCTCTCTCTCTCTCACTTGAGAGAGCTTCTCCTCTCTCACTCATGGGCCCCAATGAGTGAGTGTGTGTGTGATAAATAGATAGGCTCACTCTCTATTTATATTCTTTTGTTCACTTAATTTTCACTCCAACAAGTCAGCATCACTTAAAAATTACTTACCAGGGTCTATATCTCTAAGAGAGTCTAATAACCCTAGTTCCCCACAACTGTGGGGACTTTTCCCTCTGATCAACAAGGAGGGTTAACCTTAACTCAATTGCAGGGACTATTTCCCTAACTTACAATGGAGGTTTAACCTCAATGGATTTACATGACTTGTTTACATTATTGAATCTCCCGATCGTAACATCGGGGCATGACATGAATCAATTACATTATAGATACTTCCTGGAATAAACATTAGGGTACAATACATAAGATATACAAGTGAATACATTCTAAAGTTACAAATACATCAACACCTTTCAAGGTGGCTCTGATACCATGTTGAATTTTCTTAATTTGCTTATATGATATCTTAAAACAAATAGTTACTAGCATATCACTGAAAGAAAAAATAAGCACAGAAACATAAGAACACAAAAACAAAATATTTTCATTGGGGAAACCACAAGGGAGAAAACCCCACAAAACTTCTTCTGTATAGAACTCAACTAGAGCACTGTAAAACCTGGAAAACTGCTTCTCTCTTCTTTCTGGTGCATTAATATTTATCTCTCTTGCAAAACAACTTGATTGAGTGAGTACAAATGAAGGGGAGATCCTCCCTATTTATATTCTTCAATTGAATTGACCTCTAACATAACAGGGCCGGATTATCTAACTCATTGGGATGAATTTTCCATCTAGACACCACAAATAACATTTATTATATTGAAACTTGGGTACTATTGACCCGACTTAGATCTAGAGGTTTACATTGATTCTTTCAATGACACTAAAAAGAACAAACTCATCTCCCGAAGGAGGAATAAAATCAATACATATGGAATATATTCCAAATTTATAACACTTTAACATGACCCATACAGGAACTCCCAAGAGAGTTACATTCTACTCTGACTCAGTTGAAGTCACAAAAAAATCTACTAGAAATATCATAGCGAAAGGGATTTCTAATCATGCCACAAAGGATTACGAGTTCTCTCATTTTTTTTTTTTTTTTTTCTGTTTCACATCCTACAACTCTACTGAATCATGATAACAACACCAAAAAGATATGGCATGAGAGATTGGGCATATAAATTTCAAATATCTCCAACAACTTCACAATGACAAAATGGTTGAAGGATTTCCTCTCTTCCAAACATCCGATGGAGTATGTCCTGGTTGCTTGGTAGGTACGTATCCAAAGAAGAGGCATGAAGTTGGGAAGGAAACTAGGGCTGCCTCTACACTTGATTTGATATTTAGTGATGTGTCATGAACAATTCCTACAACATCAATTAATGGTTCTACGTATTTCCTTACTTTTATTGATGATTGTTCTAGGTTATGTTGGGTATATTTCATGAAACAAAAATCAGAAGTATTTGGAATTTTGAAAGTTTTTAAAGCTTTGATTGAGAATATTTTTAGGAAAAAGATCAAGTCCATAAGATCAGATATGGGATGTGAATGCATTAAAATATATTTTCAGTATTATTGTGAATCAAAGGGGATTTGAATGGAACAATCAGTTCCATACATACCACAACAGAAGGTGTGGTTGAGAGGAAAAATAGATCATTGAAGGAGATGGAAACATGTCTTCTCCAAGCCAAGAATCTTCCTCCTTATTTTTTGGCATAAGTTGTAAATTGTGCTTCATACATACAGAATAGAGTGCCTCATAAATCAGTGGTTGGGGCCACTCCATTCAAAGCACAACATGGGCATAAGCCCAATTTCTCTCACTTGAGAGTTTTTGGTTCCAATATTAGGCCAGAATACCCATTGATAAGAGAAATTCCTTTCAAGTCCAGAGTAGAAAATGCATACTACTAGGATATGTTGAAGATGAAAAAGGATATAAGTTTATGGAACTTGCAACTAGGAAGTGCTTCATTGAGCACATTGTTCATTTTGAAGAAGATCAGTTGTTTGATCTACCACCATCCAAAGCATAAGAAGGTATAACCTCTCTTTCACTACCTTTTGATGATGATGTTTTGTCACATGTTTCAAATTCATATGAAGAAGAAAAATATCAGCATGATCTTGGTATTGAGGCTGAACCTCATGAGATTCTAGATATAGATTCATCTCCCATCCCAAATCAGTGGCCTAAGCCTAAATGGCCCCAAAATATCATTGTTGCAGATAAGGATGGTGCTCGAAATCCAGAAGACATAAGGAGAACAAGGTTCTGGTATCAGAATGAGTATGTTTCTCTCTCACACATAGATTCTCTCTGTACAGAGTGGTGCAACAAGGTTCCAGGAAAGTGCTACTTGATGATAGTGAATGATCAACCATTTGGCCCACAGAAGAAGAAATTTATCATTCCTTTCCTCCTCCAGAAAGAAGAAACACCTAGTACATCCATCAGAGCAGAAGAACACTAAGAGGTTCATATGCAAAACTTCAAGATGCTGATGCACAGAAGAATGATATTGCTGCAAATTGCAGTAGAGTTTTTGCAAGTTATTTCTCAAAGAGGAATATTTTTCTCCTAAGAATAGCTTGTATTTCCTGTTCCTGCTTATTTTGAAGGCGGGGGGAGGAGGGGGGGGGGTTCCCATGAGGTTTTCCCCTATTTCCTCAGTTTAGTAAGCAGTTTTTTTAATTGTTTTAGATTGTAATGGGTGACTTTTGGCCTTGTTTCTAGGGCCCACAATTGTCCAAGTTAGGATTAAGGTGGGGTGTTAGGATTTATAATTCTCCCTTGTCCATACATGATCTATTAGATCATTTTTCCTAAATTAGGAATCATTTACTTGATATTGGGTCCACTAGTACCATTGGGTCCACTTTGGGGATTGGTGCCACCAGTACCAACCACTAGAGTGTGGGGAACACATATAGAGGTTAACACTTACTACATGTTCATGCATCCGTTTATGTGCCTCTAAGACCATTCCCTACAATTTAGGATCCACTTTGAGTGCCACTAGAAACCTCATTAGTTGGTTGTAGTATGTAAGTAGTTATGCTAAGTTAACCTCTAGTTACATTCAGTTAGATGCATTTTAGCTTAGTTAGCACCATTATTGCATGGATGCATGGGAGTAGGCACCTTTTCTCACCTACTTCATCATTTTAACTGGTTTAACTGATTGATAGACTGAATTAGACATGTGGAGTTAGACTAGTGAGCTTCGATAGTGATTTAGAAACTTCTAGTTAGCCATTCAGTTAGGATTGAGTTGGAATATTCGAATCTTATCTACATGATTTGAATTCTCCTTATTGTAACACTGTTGTATACTGCTGGAATTAATAAAGATTAATGTTGTAATTTACTGATCAATTCTTATCAGATATGCCTTAAATTTACCTTGTTCAGTGTACATTGTTCATTCCATTCCACTGCACAATTATACCTTTCAATTGCACTAATTTCCTGTAGATCAATGGTTCAGTAATTCAAACAGTTATCAGAAAAAAAACAAAAAAGATAGATAGACAAAACCAAGATAAGTGTCGACCAATAACATGCATAATACCCCAATATCCATGCCAAAAGGATCCTTATCCTTTGGATCTACCCCCCCACTCAGTAATCACAAGCTCATCAACTGGGATGGGTGCAAGTTCACATCCCTAATTTTCCTACTTTGACTACATTATGGAAATGTATAACTTGAGTTAAGGGAACTTGTCATTGTTAATGGTGGCCAATGATGGTGTTCATGACTGTGATGTTTTCTACATTGTTGATCCAAATGGCTATCATTATTGCATGATCAATTATCAAACCCCATGGAAATTACTTGAACTAAGGCAAATTTGAGCATCTAAAGGGATTTGAGATAGTGTAAGGATCTATCCTCTGAAGATGACCTTGCTTAAGCTCCACCTTGCTTTCCTTTGTATTCTCTTGTCTAGGTTTGTGAATATTGATTCCCCATCAATCTAGGGAGATATAGATCAATGCTTATATTTGTTTAAAAAAAAATCAATTAGTCTTTTCCAAATAAAATAAAATAAAAGATTTTCTAACAAGTTGTCATGTTGAATGAAACTTGATGGCCCATGGGAGCTTATTGCAATGAATAGTAGACTTCTAGGGAATAATTGTGGGAAGAAACTAACAACACAAGATTGAGGCCCATTCTATGTTTTTGAGTCTCTTCCTTATGAACAAAGAGTCTATTGGATTGAGTCACTCCCAAATAGTAAAGTGTTGGTCAAGAGTTAAGTTTTCCAAAATCAAGGATCAAGCAAAAAACTCTTTCTTCAGTTCAATGTAAAACATCCCTGCAATTGAGAGTTCATACTACTAGGTAGTTTTCTTAGACGTGAATATTGATATGTTATTTAGTGGTACTCAACCAACAATTCATATCAATAGGTCAATACCTTTGGTATCCTTTGAAGCAAGTCCACCTCTAATCCTACAATCACTTGGAATCAATCAATGTTTTCCTCTATTTTGTCACTGAGCATGGCACAATATCCCAACAAATCATTCTTTGTTACAAAGTTAAATCATCCACCATGGCATATTCTAATACAAAAAAAGCAGAGATTCACCAAAGAGTTACCATAAAATAGCTTGCATTAACTAGAAAACTTCCACAAGAGGAGTGCATCCATCCAAAGAAACCCTAACAAGGGTAAAATAAGTGCATATAGAGTACAATAACAAGGTGAGATCTCTGTCAAGTCAATTCTGAATGTTCAACACTACAACTAAGTGTTAACCATGCAAGCTACTAACCATTTGTTGGTTGATGTATGCAGATGTTAAAGGATAAGGAAAGGGAGGGTTTCCACTGTAAATAGCAACCCTAAAATATGGTTTTTAGGATGCCACTCAAGAGTAGAAATTAAGGTGCTTCTAAATGCAATTAAAATATGTTTTTCATTACCATGTCTCATAAAATTCATGGGATATTGTTGTCATAAAAACAACAAAAAATATATCTAGACAAAACCAAGATAAGTGTTGACCAATAATAGGCGTAATCCCCCAATCTCCATGCGAAAAGGATCCATATCCTTTGGATATTCCCCCCCACTCACTAATCACAATCTCGTCAATTGGGGTGGGTGCAAGTTCACATCCCTCATTGTCCTACTTTGACTATATTATGGAAATGGATAACTTGAGTCAAGGGAACTTGTCATTGTTAATGGTAGCCAATGATGGTGTTCATCACTGTGATGTTCTCTACATTGTTGATCCAAATGGCTAGCATTATTGCATGATCCATTGTCAAACCCCATGTAAATGACTTGAAATAAGGAAACTTTGAGCATCTGAAGGGACTTGACATAGTGTAAGGATCTATCCTCTAAAGATGTCCTCGCTTGAGCTCCACCTTGCTTGCCTTTGTATTCACTTGTCTAGGTTTGTGAATATCGATTCCCCGTGAATCTAGGGAATATGGATCAGTGCTTAGGTCGTTTTAAAACAAAATCAATTAGTCTTTTCCAAATAAAATTCAAAAATGATTTTCTAACAAGTTTTCATGTTTCATGAAACTCAATGGCCCATGAGATCTTATTGCAATGAATAGTAGACTTCTAGGGAATAATTGTGGGAAGAAACTAACAACACAAGGTTGAGGCCCATTCTATGTTTCCGTGTCTCTTCCTTATGAACAAAGAGGCTATTGGATTGAGTCACTCCCAAATAGTAGAATGTTGGTCAAAAGTTAAGTTTTCCAAAATCAAGGATCAAGCAAAAAACTCTTTCTTCAATTCAATGTAAAATATCCATGCAATTGAGAGTTCATACTACTTGGTAGTTTTCTTAGAGGTGAATATCCATATATCCATATGTTATCTAGTGGTACCCAACCAACAATTCCTGTCAATAGGTCAATACCTTTGGTATTCTTTGAAGTGAGTCCACCTCTAATCCTGCAATCAATTAGAATCAATTAATTTTTCCCTCGATTTTCTCACTGGGCATGGCACAATCTCCCAACATATTATTCTTTGGAACAAATTTAAATAATCCACCATGGTATATTGTGATACACCAAAAGAAGATATTCACCAAAGAGTTACCAAAAAATAGCTTGCATTAACCAGAAAACTTTCTCAAGAGGAACGCATCCATCCAAAGAAACCCTAACAAGGGTAAAACAAGTGCATAGTGGGTATAGTAACAAGGTGAGATATCTGTCAAGCCAAGCCCTCATGTTCAACACTAAAAATAAGTGTAAACCATGCAAGCTACTATTTGTTTTCTAGTTAATGTATGCAGATGTTAAAGGATAATGAAAGGGAGGGCTACTCAGTGAAAAGGGAAGCCCTAAAATATGGTTTTTAGGATGCCACACACGAGTAGCAATTAAGTATCTTCTACATGTAATTAAAATATGTTTTTAACTACCATGTCTGATAAAATTCATGGAATATTTTTATCATAAAAACAACATAAAAATATAGCTAGACAAAACCAATATAAGTGTCGACCAATAATAGGCATAATCCCCCAATCTCCACGCCAAAAGGATCCTTATCCTTTGGATCTCCCCCCCAAGTCACTAATCACAATCTTGTCAACCAGGGTGGGTACAAGTTCACATCTGTTGTACAGGAATAAAAACCTTATAACCGAAGGTCTGGGGTTACCAACATTCTCATACAACTTGCAGGAAATCAACTTTAGAGTACAGAAAGAAAACAAGAAGATGGTATAGACTCACCTGATTAATGACAGTCGATCCTAGATTTGTCCTCTTCTGGTCTGCTTCTCCTCCAAATCTTTCAGGGATGTTTCTCCTTCAGCTGTAAAGAGTGAATCCTAGAAGTGTAAGCTTATACATGTATATAGAGTAGGTTAGATAAACAAAATATAGAGTGCTTAATCATAAATATTCATAAAACCATAATACATGAAAGACATTCAAAACACATTTGGAAGAAGGATTATCTTTATTAACAATAGTGAATGAGTTAATATTACAACCCAACGCCTGAGACAAGGACTCCTCTGCAACCAAAGGATTCTGAGTTCCACTGCTCAAAAGACTTCTGAATAGACACCACCAGCATAACTTTGCTCTCCAAGTATTATTGATTAATACCCTCCCCAAGGCCTTTATTTATACTTAGTGAAATAAGGCAGTTTCAAGGGTTGAGACAATTAAGATGGTTATAGTTAAGGACTTAACAAATCTCAAATAATCATGATTTATTATTTTTAATGTCAAAGGAAGGCGTCCACAGGTATTAATACTGGCAACCCGCGTATGACACACGAGTTGCTCTAAGGGAATCCCATGTACAGATCTGTACGTGGGTTGCAATTATAAATACTCAAGTGCAGTATGCGACATCCTGTAGGAAAATTCACGTATGTATGTGAGTTGCATATAAGCAAAGGCACGTACAACAATTGACATGTTCAAAGGTAAAAATGGCAAGCTAGATGGATAATGAATGTATTTCATAACATGCCCATCTATAGTGTTTTAGGCAACCTTCAATCCATAAATGTCCTTTTGTGTTCCAACATAGGAAATTTCGGCACTCAGACAGAGAAGTGCCATATGGGTGGATAACATATGCCTCCTAATGTGTGAGGTCAGAGGGAAGCGATGGCCGAAATACATTATAATCTTTATCTTTGGAGAACTCAGAAATACAGTGGAGCAAAGGTAGTACCTGAAACAAATACATAATAATTTCATATACAAAGTCATATCTGAGGATGCTATGTTCAATATACTGGAACACTAGCTCCTTTACAATATTTGAGTACATCATAGGATACGGGCACAAGACCAAGTATATTACAAAGGTGGATCGAAGCCACAATATACAATAATGATGAGTCTTAAAAGATCTGGAAGCTGTGTACATAAATGGAACATAATCTTGCGCAACTTATTCCATAGGTGAGGAACTAAGGTCTTCATAAACAATCCCAAAGAACCAGTACAATCCAAGCCATGTGAATAAATGTAGGCTGAAGTCGAACACGAAAAGGATTCAATAGTTTGTCAATCAATAGGTGATAATCGACAACTGAAGCAAAGGAATTCACCAATGATGAAAGTGAATCCTGAGGTACAATCATCAAAACTCTAGGTCTTCGTCATCAGGAAGTACTGAAATGGAACCATACTGTGATAAGGAAGGAAATAGATCTCCAACGGATCACAAGAGTGACTAGGAACTGGGAAAAAGAAGGGAGACACAATAGATAATAGATATAACAATGATGGGATCAGGATAAAGACCAAACATTGGGTTGAGTCCTTGAACTGTGAGCACGACACAGAGATGACCCAAGGCAGCTTTTAACTCATAGATAGAACAACTAGACTTATCTGTCATGTAGGAGACATGATCAGAATCCCCAGGTATAACAAACGAGAGGAGGAGTAGGAAACTCAAAGTAATAGGTGAACTGAAAGTGAACACTGAGACATGGGTATTGGAAAAAACAGAGAGTGCTATGTTAAAGGAGGACATGCTGCCACTACTGAAAACAAGAGAAAAATTCTTCCCTACCTTCCCTGTTAAATTTTAATGAGTCTAGGAAAGTCAACTTGGATCCCTCTTCATTTTTTAACAAGCTTGAAGAGAAAGGAAAATAATGCTTGATAGTGTCACTGATTCATGGATTTAATGAGCCCGAACTAGTACATGCTCAGTTGGTGTTTTCACATTTAGAGAGTCTGAAAACTCCAAAGAAGACTCCAGGGGGGTCCTTTTTCATCCAATTTAGTCTTCTGAGGCCAAAAAAGTATAAAACATACCGTAGAAGAACTCTCTTAAATTCCATAGAAGAAAAGGTGAACCTTTTTAGTACTTAGTTAGGGAGCTTTGAAAAAGGTTAAATTACCACCTACCTAATGCTCCTTCCAAAACAACATAAATAGCTTGAGTTTTACGAGTGTGAAGGAAAGCAAGATCACTCGGAAAGATACATTTTATTACGAGAAATGGGACTTACAACAATAAACTCGTTGCTTTGTTCTTAAGTGTTTAACGAGCATGACAAAGACACAAAGTACACTCAGAATCTTTTTCATGTTTAGGTCCAGAGCACGAAAAAGAGAAAACTAAGCTCATACTGGGAGTTCCTTTTCAGTAAATTTAGTCCCTCAGGTCCGGAAAAGTGATAAACCTATGCCTAAGAATACTCTTCTCAATTCAAAAAGAAAAGAGAGGGATCCTTTCTCGTATTATTCCGCATGGTCCGAGAAAGAGATAACCTACCACCAATGCAGATGCCCATTCACATATTCTTAACGAGCTTGAACAGACAAGTTAACTTGGAAATCAAGTCTGTTTTGAAGGAGTCAAAATTGGTCCTAAAGAAACTCCATAAGGGCGGGGAGTCCTATAAAGGGATAGCTTGTAAAAAGAGATTAAAAAAGAAGCTCTATTTGGCATGAAAAATAGCTAAAAGGAAACCCCTGTACCTGAAACAGCTGCGGCATGAGTATCAAAAGATAACATAGGTTTTAAAGGAGGTTACTCATGAAAAATGGGTCCTATCCAAGGAAGAACAAGGGTAAAAACAGGGAACTAATGGTTTATAATACCATAGTCCATTGAAAAATGTTAATTGCTAAGGTTAATGTGGATTGAGTATAGATGCAAAAAATGCATTAGAAATTTCAAAACCACCCTATGGGAGCAAAAACACTTTATAATGATGAAAAGCCCGTTTCAAGGCAAAAAGAAATATGATATTAGTTGAATAGATTTCAAACTATAGGAAAAAACCCACTTTGAGAAATAAAAATTTCTATAAATAGTTCAAAATCAAAACAAAAATCACCATTTTGAATTTTAGCCATAAGAAGCAAGTTTTTACCTCTACCTTCATTCGATCGGTGTGGACAATCTAGTGGACGAAATTCAATTCCGCAAGTTGCAGGTAAGCCTACACCCCGAGCTCTTCAATTTGATCCTAGCAATTATCAATTTTGAGTCCCAATTTCATTATTAAAGCATCCTAAAGAATGTCATGGCGCGTACACGGGTTCATAGTGTAAACACTCGCGTACATGCGTTCTGCACATAGGTTTCCTAAAGAGACAGTCGCGTACAGTACGCGACATGTTTAACTAGACAGTCGCGTGTACTGTACGAAGAATAAAAAGCTAATTATAGGAAAAAATTTTGAAATTTTATATGAAATTTATGAATCATGATACTTGTTTTGCTAGGTGTGAAGATGGTGTTGGAATGGAGGGAACAAGAACATGAAAATATGGACCAAGAAGAGCTCCAAAGTGCGCCCACCATACATGCTTTACGAACGAGTGGGTTATTAAAGTTCTTTTGCACATCACCCATGCGGTACAATGTCCATCTATTAGAGTTCATGATAAACTAATGGGATCATGATTTAGGGATGTTTGACCTACAAGGTGAGACTTTGGAAATTACTTCCGAGGACATATATTTCATTACCGGCTTGTCACGACGAGGAGCACCAATCAACTTAGAGGGCACCGACAGAGGTGGTGATCCTTTAAGTGTCTAGAACTATATTGATGTGTTTTGCACACCAGGTACCCAGAAGAGAGGGATTTGTGTCCCTATTACACATATCCGTGATTTTACACTACAGGTACTGACGAGCACCATCGTGAGGATTGCAGGATCCTCTTCATTACATTTAGTGACACAGAACCAAATTAGGTTTGCGGTGGATTGTTTGCATGGTGCCCTCTATGATTGGTGTTCAAGAGTTGTCCCCATTATGAAAAGACAACTCTCTAATTGCAAGAGAGGAAGGCAAAAGAACTTTGGGTATTATAGCATATTGGTTGCCTTCTTCTTCTTCGAGAGAACCAGGGTTGAGCCCCACTAGCAGGGGCGGTGATCCTTTAAGTGTCCATAACTATATTGATGTGTTTTGCACACCAGGTACCCAGAAGAGAGGGAGTTGTGTCCCTATTGCACATATCCGTGATTTTACACTACAGGTACTGACGAGCACCATCGTGAGGATTGCAGGATCCTCTTCATTACATTTAGCGACACGAAACCAAATGAGGTTGGCGGTGGATTCTTTGCATGGTGCCCTCTATGATTGGTGTTCAGGAGTTGTCCCCATTATGAAAAGACAACTCTCTGATTGCAAGAGAGGAAGGCGAAAGAAATTTGGGTATTCTAGCATATTGGTTTCCTTCTTCTACTTCGAGAGTACTAGGGTTTAGCCCTGCCATACCCCTACTAGTCCGATCTCCACGTCAGCCAAGGATGAGCATATGGGGAGACATATTCATCCGTTAAGGAGGAGGAGACACAGTTCATACTGTGTATGATGATGACTTCTATATCTGGTGGGAGTGATAGCTATCGACACTAGAGTAGTTTCCGTACGCTGGCATGGATTTTCGAGGTGATCCAGACCTTGTCCTCCCTCCAGGAGGAGCATCGGGAGAGCTAGGTAAAATTTTTTTTTTTTTTTAATTTTTAACAGTTTTTAATTTTTTTTTATGAATTTTAAAATGATAGATATATACATATGTGTACAAGTCTTAATCCTATAAACATGTCAAAATGCAGATATTGGACCGGTCTGCACTGAAGGGAATCCACATATGTTTGTTCATCCTGTCGTAGGTGAAGACCCAGGACTTATTAGGGTTCTTGAGGGGAAGCTGGCCAGGCTTACCCAAAGAGTTCCCACTTTGTAGATGGAGCATATCCCGGCCATCATGCAGGAGTTTGTGGTTGGAGTTCCACCTATCTGGTTACGCCTTTTGAGGCGAGTGGCCAGAGCAGTTCTTGTATACATTGATGCTGTGGAGGCTGCCAAAGCTGAGGAGGCTGAGGAAGCCAGAGTACAAAGAGACCATTGGGACCAAGGTGGTCCAAGTGACCAGGGTGGTCCTTCTTAGATCTAGGACATTTTGATGGACTGCGATCCACATTTTTGTATATTTTTGTATATTATACAGTTATGACTGGATCTGAGGATCAGACTTGACCTATCTATGGACAGATACTTACATATATATATATATATATATATTGTGGTCGGTTTATTTACAAGTGTTTTTTATGTGCATGCTGTATATTTTTATGAAATGTGTGTTAGATGCCAATCTAAAATGTGATTAGCATATACATTAGTCAATGAATTTTGATTTCTTGGATTGTGATTGAATATAATAACTTCAAAATTTCTTTCCAATAACCTAATTTGTATGAACTGATGCAAAAGGATAGGATTTCACACTTGATAAGATCGATTGAGCTGGGAAACCACCAGTTGAGAGTCCAGACGGACTTCAAGCTGGGTGATACCATGTGACAAAGCATCCCATAGAAGCTCAATTACAGCCCTATACTCAGCAACATTATTAGAAACAGGACCTAAGCAAGCACCTCCTGCGGCAACTAACTGTCTTGAGGGAGAGTAAATGACCCATGCTGTTGAAGCTATATTACAAGTGTGGCGGCTGGTGCCATTGGTGAAACCTATATACATCTCAGAATACATTTGCAACCACCAACAGATGGTATAAAAAACAAAACTAACACACTAATGTACATAAAAATACATACAATAAAAATACAAGAAAAAGTGCTAAGCCTAAGCATAGTACTTCTTCAGGTAGAGCCCATTTCTAGGCTCAGGCAGCTTGTTACCATCAAAATCAATTAACTCATATGCGCCCTTCTTTAATACTTTTGACATGACATAAGGTCCTAACCACATGGCCTTGAATTTTCCTTCCCCCAAGGGTTCTTTGTCTTGGTCCCAAAGCAAGACAAGTTCTCCATCAGAGAAAACCTGAGGTTTGACCATTTTATCATATTGAGTTTTGACCCTATTCTTATGAGCTTGATTAGCAGTCAGCGCATCTCTAAACTATTCATCAAGGTGTTCTAAATGTACCAGACTTTCCTCAAGATCTGTTGTATCAGGTAGCACATGAATAGCTATTTTAAGACACAGGATTTCAAAGTCAATCGGGGTAATTGCTTCCACTCCATGGACGAGCTGGAAGGGGGAGAAACCCATAGCAATTTTTATGTTAGTTCGGTGGCCCAAAGAACAGGGTATAACATGATGTGATAGTTAGAATGGGCTGCATCAATTGTACGTTTAAGGATAGTCTTTAAAGTCTTGTTTACAGCCTCAACCTGACCGTTTGCTTGAAGGTAGTACAAAGATGAGTGTTCTTGTCTGAATCTGAGCATAGTGGTCAGTTCCATCATCATGCTATTTTGAAAATGACTTCCATGGTCAGTGACAATCCCTTTGGGTATACCAAACCCTGCTATAATCTGATTGAATACGAAGAAAGACGTTGTTTCACTGTCGGCTTTAAAATTAGGCATTGGCTCTACCCATTTCATAAAATAGTCAACAACGACAATAATATATTTATGCCCCCCAGCCAAGGCTGGATTACATGTCACGTAATCAATCCCCCATTTCATGAAGGGGCCTACCGAAATAATGGGAAACAACAGAGTAGGATGTGACCGCATTTTCCTGGTGTAAAGCTAACAAGGATGACAACACTTCACTGCTTGCACACAATCTTTGAATATCGTGGGCCATAAATAACCAGCACGTAGTATCTTCTAGGCCATTTCTAACCCAGATAAATGACCACCCACACGCTCCACTATGGGAATCATTCAGGACAATTTTCGCTTCCTCATGGGTAAGGCATCGATGCAAAATGGAATCTACCCCTCTTCGATATAATGTATCTCCTATGATGAGGTAGTTCTTAGCATGAAGGCGTAATTTACGTCGTTACTCCGATGAGGAAGCTGCAGGCTACTTCAAAGTCTAGAGATATATAAGAATATCCCCATACCAAGGATCAGAGGTGGATATCAAGAAGATATGCTCATCTGGGAATGAGTCATCTTCAACGGCTACATCTTCTTCAGTAGGAAATTCTGCTATAAGCTCAGCAAAAACTAAGGACTTCTTTGTTGATGTATTTGTAGCGTCGGAATGTATTCATCTATGTATCTTATGTATTGTAACCAGATGTTTATCCGGGATGTATATATAATGTAATTGAGTCATGTTGTCATGCCTCGACGTTCCAATCAGGAGAATCAATAATGTAAACAAGTCATGTCAAGTCATAGTGAGTAACCCTTTGATTGTCTAAGGGTTAAAGTCCCCGCAGTTCCGGGGCACTAGGGTTATTAGACTCTCCTAGTAGAGGTCAGCCCTGGTAGGGTTTTAGTCATGTCGATATTAGTATAAATAAAGAACTGGAGTCTCTATTTATCACACAAAATCATCCACACTCAAGTGTAGCGCATAGTTGAGGAGGGAGAAGACACTAGGGCTAGATAAGAAGAAGATTACTGCTGTCAGGAGATCACTTACTGTTTTGGGGATTTTACTGTTTTGGTGCTGATTCTATCTCTAAGGAAGTTGCGGGGTTTTCTCCATTTATGGTTTCCATGAGGATAAACACTGTGTTCATTGTCTCTTATGTTTGATTGCTGTGCTTATTATTCTCTTAGTAAAGATCCTACTATAATGCTAGCTTAATAATGAAATTCTAACATGGTATCAGAGCTAACCTGAGAAGAAGACACTATGCAGCTGCGGGAACTAGGGATTCCTAGTTTGTGGATCTTCCTCCATATATTTTCAGCAAAAGTAAGGGGGGATAACTCTCCTCCCTAGGGCACATCTTTCTGTCGAAGCATAATCCAATTCTGAGGTTTTTCAGTTTTGGACCCAACACTACTGCCGGAAATTAGGGCTTTTCACAGAAGAGGAATTTTTGAGTGAGCCCAGGCTTGGATTGATCTCCTCCCCAAAATCGAAGTTAGGAATAAATTTCAAGGCATTTGGGTGAACAGATCTCTGGAAAAGCAAAACCCTAATTTGCTACTGAACCAACACTGCAGGATTTCAACTCAAGTTTCAGATCCGACATCTTGAACCTGGTAAGATCTAAATCTTTTGTATTTCCATTTGAGGTTCTCAATTTAAGATGTCTCATCATACCAAGCTTGATGAAAATCTTGAGGGAGCTGATAACTTCCGAGCTTGGAAGTATAAGATATCCTTGGTCCTGGAAGAGAATGAATTAGACTCCTATATCAATGAGGAGGTTCCAGTTCCAGAGGGAGATGAGGCTAAGGCCTTGCATAAGAAGAAGTTGGTTATGGCAAAGAGAATCATTGCTGATTCTATCAAGGATCATCTCATACCACAGGTGTCCTCGCTTAAGACACCTAAAGCTATGTTTGATGCCCTAACCAAATTGTTTGAAGGGAAGAACATTAATAGGAAGATGACCTTGAGAAACCAATTGAAGAATGTGAAGATCCATAATGCTGAGACTATTTAGTCTTACTTTACAAGGGTTTCTCATATCAAAGAGCAGCTAGAAGCAGTAGATGAAGAAGTGGAAAATGAAAATATTGTGATGACCACCTTGAATCGTCTCCCTAGATTATGGGACTCTTTCATTCAAGGAATCTGTGCCAGAAAGAAGTTAGTCAAGTTCAGCAGGCTATGGGAAGAATTCTCTCAAGAAGAAGCTAGGATAGCAGCTTGAGAAGAGAAGATGGGTAGTGAATATCAAGCCCTCACAGTTCACTCCAAGAAAAACAGGAGGAGAAATTATCACTCCAAAGGTAAGACCTCACACTCTAGAAAAGATATAAATACCATTATATGCTACACATGTGATGAGAAAGGTCACATATCCAAATTCTGCCATAACAAAAGAAATCTAAGGAAGAAGGGAAACAAGAGAAGACATCATGCCCATGCTGCAGAGGATGATGAAACTTCCACAAAGAGACTTAGACAAGAGAGTGATGAATCTTCAAGTGAGGATGAATATGTTCTAATCTCTGCTCTCACGAGAACTATTTCACATGGAAGCAATGATTGGCTTATAGACAGTGGTGCTTCCAAGCACATGACGGGATTCAAAGAATCATTTGTAAATCTATCTGAACATGAGTTACCTCACAAGGTGAAACTTGGGGATGACTACCAGTATCCAATAAAAGGTAGTGGTGAATCCTTCTATAAAATAGACTCTGGAAAGTCTTTGAAGATGAAGAATGTATTATTCATTCTAGGATTAAAGAAGAACCTCCTCTCCATATCTACATTGGATGCAAAAGGAATGAGGGTTGATTTTGTAGATGGCCAAGTTATTATGTGGCCAAAAGGAAATACTTTTGACGATGCAATTGTGATCGAAGAACAAGAAGGAGGCCTATACAAGTTGAAGGGACAACCAGATCAAGATTTGGTTCATGACACAGTAGAACCAAATGAACTGTGGCATAGAAGGCTTGCACATGTGCATTATAGAGCACTACCACTTGCAAGCAAAGCTGTTGAAGGTCTTCCAGAAATACAAGCAAAACATGAAGGGGTCTGCAAAGGATGTGCGAAAGGAAAGAATACAAAGAAGACATTTCCAAGCAACGAAAGTAAAACAAAAGGAATCTTGGAAATCATCCACTCCAATGTATGCAGACCAATGTCATCAAGCTCACTAAGCGGGTATGTGTACTATGTTTTTTTATTGATGACTTTTCTAGGAAGACATGTATTTACTTCATGAAGAATAAAGATGAAATCTTTAGCAAGTTCAAGGAACTATGTAAGGACTCAGGGAATAAGAGGGAGTTGTCCACTCCTTATAATCCACAACAGAATGGGGTTACAGAGAGGAAGAATAGAACCATCATGGAAGCTGCAAGAGCTATGCTTCATGATCAAGATCTTCCTATGCACCTTTGGGCAGAAGAAGCCAAAAAAACAGTGTATGTATAGAACCGTACTCCACACATAGTACTCAAGAACAAGACTCCTGAAGAAGTATTCTCCAGTAAGAAACCAGAAGTTAGCCATCTCAGAATATTTGGCTGTCCTATGTACATACACATTCCAAAAGAGAAGAGAACAAAATTAGATCCTTTAGGAAAGAAGGGTATATTTGTGGGATACTCTGAAAGCTCGAAGTCTTATAGAATATACTTCCCAAGATTCAAAAATATTGACATCAGCAGGGATGTAACATTTGACGAAGATTCAGCCTACATCAAATCTAGAAAGAAACCTACTGAAGAACCTGAAGAAGCAGAAGCTCCCAGAATTCATGATACAATCATGAATGAAGAAACTCAAGAAGAAGATCGAGAATTTGAAGAACCACAAAGATCTGTAGATCCACCAGAGGAGAAGAATCCTCACAAGAGGAAACCTGCTTGGGTACAAGATATTATCCAAGGTGCGGAAAGATATGGGGTTCCAAAAGAGAATCTCAAAGAAAGAAAGAGGACCAGATCCTGTTCCAGTTACGTAGCTTTACTATGTGACTTCATTGATAAAGAACCTTTTGAGTATGAAGAAGTGGCAGAACGGAAAGAATGGAAGGATACGATGATCGAAGAGTATCAATCGATCATGAAGAATGATGTTTGGGATGTTTTCCCAAGACCAGAAGGGAAGTCATTAGTAACTTCCAAATGGATCTCCAAGATCAAGCATGCTGCAGATGGTAGCATTGAAAAGTATAAGGCAAGATTTGTGGCTCAAGGTTTCTACCAGAAAGAAGGAATAGACTATGAAGAAAACTTTGCACCTGTAGCTAGATACACTTCCATCAGATCGGTACTTGCTTTGGCTGCAATGATGAAATGGAAGATCACCAAATGGATGTCAAGACTACCTTCTTGAGAGGTGTAGTAGAAGAGGAAGTGTATGTAGAACAACCACTCGGTTTTGAGACACATGACAGGGAGTCTCATGTGTGTAGACTGAAGAAATCCCTGTGTGATTTGAAACAGGCACCCAGGACAAGGTACGGTAGAATTGATAGCTTTCTATCCAATTTGGGATTTACCAAGAATAAAGTAGATTCCAACCTTTACTACAAGGTGGAAGGTGGCAACCCGGTGATACTTATACTATATGTAGATGATCTGTTTGTGACAGGTATGAATGGGTTGATTGCTGATACGAAGAGAAAGCTTGCTGCTGAGTTTGAAATGAAGAACTTGGGAATGATGCACTATTTCCTAGGTATGGAGGTGTGGCAGACTATAGATGGAATCTTTCTTGGACAAGGAAAGTATGCAGTAGAGATCCTAAAGAGATTTGGGATGATGGACTGCAAGGCATTGACCACACCTATGACATCAAACTTGAAGCTATTGAGTGATGCTTCATCAAAGATAATTGATGTCACGATGTATCGTTAGATGATTGGGTCCTTGATGGACCTAACGAACACGAGACCAGATATTTGCTTTGCTATGAACACCTTGAGCCAATACTTGACAGATCCAAGACATGTTCACTTGACTCCTGCAAAGCATATTTTGAGGTACCTGAAGGGTATAGTTGATTATTGGCTTGAGTATAAGGCTGATCAAAGGATTAACCTGGAGGGTTATGTTGATTCAGATTGGGAAGGCAGTTCCATCGATAGGAAGAGCACTTCAGGGTGTTTCTTTAGTATGGGATCAGGTGTAATCTCATGGTTTAGTAGGAAGTAATCCTATGTGGCACTGAGTACAACTGAAGCAGAGTATGTTGCAGCCTATTCATCTAGTTGTGAGGCAGTATGGCTGAGGAAGCTACTGTCTGATTTGTTTGATCTCCAGTTAGATGCTACTTGTATATACTGTGACAACCAGAGCTGTGTAAAGTTGTCAAAGAATCCAATATTCCATGACAAGTCAAAGCATATTGAGATCAAGTATCACTATATCAGGGATATGGTGTAGAGAGGAGTAGTGAAGCTCCAGTATGTTGTGATGGATGAACAGATAGCTGATGTGTTGACTAAGCCATTGGCTAAGGTGAAGTTTCAGTACTTTAGGGAGAAGCTTGGTGTTCTCCAGATCAAGGTTCCTCCCAAGAGGAAGTGATGTGTCCGAGATGTGCCCTTCTGACATGGTGAGAGGATTGGTTCCTTCCATGGTCAGATGTAAGTGCTGTGCCATTCCAACATGGTGAGAGGATTGGTTCCTTCCATGGTTGGATGTAAGAGTTGTGACATGGTGAGAGGATTGGTTCCTTCCATTGTCAGTTATATGTGGATGCCACATCCAGCATGAAAAAGGGATAGCTCTGTGAAGACACATCTAGTATGAAAAAGGACTAGCTCTGTGTAGATGGCACATCTAGCATGAAAAAGGGCTGGCTCTGTGGAGGCTCATCTAGTATGAAAAAGGACTAGCTCTGAGTAGCTGCCACATCTGGTATGAAAAAGGACCAGCTCTGTGATGC
>LPNX010403130.1:561622-585459 GCA_001517045.1 Pseudotsuga menziesii
ATTCAGAATGGGGTCAATAGTGGTTCAAGTGATAGCTTGGTAAGCTACTTCCACTACCGATAAGGGCACCTCTGGTTCATGGGGGGAAGGGAGAACCCAAGGATCAGTCCTATCAACAACCATGGCTATGGACCTCCCCACACTAGTAGAACCAATATAGTTAACCGGGGCTGGAAGATCAAATGTGTCCATCAGTGATGTGTACATTCTAGCCCCCAAGCTCTATGCAGCAGGTTTGACCTGATCAACCAATGGCACAGCGGACTCATTAGACTGTAATTTTTTTTTTTGAGTAAAATCAAGTTGGTCATAGTGACCAACTTTCACTCATGTGTAAAAACCACTACACGAAAGATAGCCATTGCAATAGCGGACATCGCATAAGTCCAGTTTCTTCCCAGAAGCAGATTATAGTCCAAGGGTGCATCAATTACTTCTACATCAACAGACACTGCTTTCCCTGCCAGCTTAATTTCAAAAGCTGACAGGATACCATGCAGACAAAAGGATCTTCCATCGAAAGCAGTAATTAGAGTGTTTGATGGGACCAACTCTGGGGATCCGAGAGCTTTCCAACATGTCAAGGACATAACACATGTAGAAGCACCCTCATCAACAACTGCCCTTCCAATGGTCTTTCCACCATGGACGACATCTATTGATAAGGCTACATGGTAAGGTAGGATAATTTTAACATCAAACAAATGAAATTTCACCATGAGACTCGATGAGTCCATGCTACCTAAAGCTGCTAAGAGGGCATCTCGCTGGGCGAGGAAACTTTGTAACACCTCTAAAGCTGACATTGCACACAGGGTTTGGGTTAGATCTTCAACCACGGAGTAGTTTGAAGCAGCCCTAGCATTAGGGTTATTCAAGGTATTCTTGAAGACACCTTTTGGTATCTTCGACATAGTTTCAGCAGGCTTCTCTATCGTGAGAGGCTTAGAAGTTTCACCTACAACTTTACCCTTCTCAGAATTCTCTTTCTCATAATTTTTATTCCTCATCTATAACAAAGTCGAAGATTGAACCATGTTGATATATTTTGGTTTAGGGGCATTTTGAGTGCCCCCTGCTACATTAGAAACTAAAGCAGAGTTCTGCCCTTGGGGAAAAGGATCCTTCAGGACAGCTGGTTGTTGAGCTTTAAGTGGCTTCTGGGCTTGTTCCATAAGGGGACAAAGGTGAGTAAGGTGATCCTCATGGCACAACTTACACAGGAACTTGACCTTCTTCTTTTCTTTCTTGCCCCCATCAGCACTATTCATGGGATTCTGCTTGATTTGGTTTCCCTCTCCTTTCTTTCCTCTCTTTTTCTTCCCACCGGGCTGTTGATTTCCCTTTTGAGAGGTTTGTGCAAAAAAAATTTCACTCTGGGGGGAGGGGGAAACCTTTGCTGCCTCTTCTATAGACTACTTGACAGAAAACTGATGAATTTTATTAGCCAAAGACTTTACGACGGTGTCTTAGGGATAATCTCATACAAGATCCCAGATTGTGAACAAATCAAATCCAATTGTTGGGCCCTGAGAATGGATTCTTCTTCATTCGTCACTCCTGAGGTGGATATGTCCTTAGATATGTAGGGAAATAGGGATTTAAGGAACCACTCTAGTAAGAACTCAGGAGGGATGGTGGCTTTTATAAGGCTCTTTCGCCTCCTCCACTCTTGGATATGATCTGAGATGTGGCTAGCCTTGTTCTACCTAAAGGTAGATAATAAGTCCGTTCCGAAATCATATTGGACCAGAAGCTGAAAGTGGCTAAGGAATGCACTAGCCAAGTCCCAGAAACTACTGAAAGTAGTAGAAGTTAATTCAATGTACAATTTTTCCACGGTACTTGTTAAGTTTCTCTGGAACAGCCTCAACCTAACTGAATATTCATTCAGTGAATTTGAAGAACACCATAAATGGAATGTGGTGGCATGAGCCCCAGGATATTCACCAAATTTGCCCTCGAATTTAGGGATGTCTGATGGCAATTTGGTGGGAACAGGTGGCCATGAGGGGTCATGCCTCACCAGGTCATTCATGAACTTAGAAAAATCTAGCAAGTTTAACATTGCCAGGAACAAAATTTTGGGTCAAACCGGGGCACTAAAAGTGCCAATATAGGGATTAGAGGGACCTGTCCCCAAATTCCCATAGGTAAAGGTGGGGTTTCCCCCTGCCACCGGTTGCAAAGTGGGTAGATTACTCTAAAACATATTCCATCCGTAAGCCACAGGGTTGTGAGTGGGAGGTGCAGTATAAGAAGTTCAGGCCATCCCAATCAAAACTGGGGTCTGAAAGACAGGAGCTGGTATCCCTCTGCTATATAAAAAAAAGGGAGAGCTCGTAAACGGGACCGAAATCGGAGTTCGAAAACTTTTCCCATAAGAGGTATTGTTTCCAAACTGCACTCCTACATAAGAAGGTGATGGGCCTACGTATGGAGTGGATGGGGGAATGTGCCCCCCATTCCAAGGAAATCCTTGGATGAAAGCTGAGGTTCCTACCGGACCACTCTGAGTAGTGTATGGGAAGGAAGAAGGAATGGTAGGTATGCTAGGAATCCCAGTAACCATATCACTAGAAGTACCAGCTAAGTTTGAGTGAACCAGCGGTTGAACCACCCGGCTCGCTGGAGTCAAAGGTGTAGAAGGTATGCTAGATCTAGGGGCACTTACCGGGGGAGGTAGTACCCCTTCAACCAGAATGACTGAGGTGAACACAAAAGAACTTTATCCCATAGAAGACTTAATCCTACCCACAGGGACACCTAAAATAGGTGAATCAAAAGGTCTAACCTGAATGATCACAAGATCATTTAAATCAGTCAAGGGTGTGTTAAAATTCCTTAAAAAATCATCATTTTGCAAGTCTTTTATCTCGACTATATCAAGATTAAGATGGTTAGCTATAAGTGATGGTTCACCTAGAAGTTCACTTACTCCTACCGGTTCAAATGAACCATCCATGTCCAATCTCCACCTTTGGGGTGCAGGTGGAGGTTCCAATGTGACGAGAGGAGGAAGGTTTTGCAACCTTCTTGACCTTCTTATAGGTTGGTCCTCCACGATTGAAAATTTAACAAATCAAACCCTAAGGCCAACTAAACACAGGAAAAAACACAGAGCACACACTATAAAAATTCCTAAAGCCTCAAACAATCAACAAGGGTGAAATATATGCTTTCCTGAAGAAAGGTGAAGAACGATTACTTGGCGTCCTTGAAGTGGTTCTTAGGCATAAGCGGAGGAATCACCCACTGCCCTCCCACACTTACAACAAGGGTTACCTTCCAAGCCCGTCCAAGGTGAACCAGAAATAGCCTTCCGGTTTACCTAGGTATAAACCCTAAATGTCAAGAGACTAAAGGCTACCTTAGCTATACCAATAGTCTGGGGGGACAGTCATAAGCCTGGCTCGTATGCATGGGTAGGGTAGCTGAGCCCGAAACTCTGTCTAGGAAAGAATCCCCGGATGCTTAAAAGTCTTGATTTACATTTTGACAAGGAATCAGAGGGTTATCTCCTCATTCCAATGCCTCCATGCGTCCTCATTCTTGACTCCCTTTTGAGAGGAGCTTCCCAGATACAATTGATAAAGTCAAGGATTTACCTAACGAAAGGTCCACTACGTCTAAGTTTTAAAACTTATGGGAAGTTTACACTTCCTATCCCACAAGTCTAGCCTAAGCTAGTAGGTGAAAGGCCCCTAAAAAATAAAAATTACTAGTAAATTTTAATTATTGCGTTCATTTTAAAAGGCTATTTCTTACTCAGAAGGAAATGGAGTGATGAACTATGGTGTTTTTGACTCGATAAGAAATAAAAAAGTAAAGGTGTATTTTTTTCAAAGCAAATTGCCACTATTAAAGAAAACTTATTTTTCTTTTTGTAAATATAGATTGATGAACAAATGCAAATGATAAATAGAAACTAAGACTATGTTTTTTGTAGTTTTTGAGATTATATTTTAAAACTGAAATGAAAACTACTTATGCAAAAGCAAATGCAAAATCTTGAAAATGTTTTTCTTTTCACTTTTTAAAATGCTCAAACTCTACTATGCACCTAAAATGCACTAAACTTGAGTATACTTGGATCAAATCAACTTTATAAAATAGGCAAACTGAAGTAAACAGGTCAATAAAACCAAAAATCAACCAACAAGGGAAGACCGGGAACCCTAGCTTGGGTGGGTACAATGACAAAAAATCACTGCAAACTCACGAAGGTAAGTGACAAACCAACCACTATCAATAGATAGACTAGAAAAACAATGCCCAAAACCCTAATCACTGATTCGGACAAAAACACTTCAACCTATAACCCAAACAAGACAACCTACTTCAAAATGCAAAGAGAAGACAATCCAAACAAAAGAAACCCAAGGGATTTACAAGAGAGCACAAGGTGTGGCCACCAAGGTCTTCAGCCTGACTACACAGTATTTATAAAGAAATCCAACTGACAAATAGGGATCACAAAAGGACAAGGACAAGCAAACCCTATACCAAAAATCCCTATTTCCAGGCTCGTACCTGACTTTGTATAAGGGAAACTCGTGTACTGTACATGACTGTCCAAGAGAGCAACCCATGTATGCAGGCCTCTGTACACAACTATGTATGAGAGAAACCCGTGTATAGGTACAAATTTTTTCTCGAAAAAAAGGAAAATCCAGAAGGCTTTCAAACACTATGGTAAGCATGAACCAGGATAAAATACCACACACAAACTTCAAGGCAAAGACTGGTCAAGGGTGACAGAAATAACCTACAGCAGTCTGGGCTCCCCAGCGAAGTCGCCAGTTCTGTTGTATAGGAATAAACACCTTATAACCAAATGTTTGGGGTTACCAACATACTCATAAAACTTGTAGGAAATCAACTTTAGAGTATAGAAAGGAAACAAGAGGATGGTATAGCCTCACCCGATTAACGACGATCAATCTTAGCTTTGTCCTCTTCTGCTCTGCTTCTCCTCCAAAGATTTTAGGGATGTTTCTCCTTCACCTGTAAAGATCGAATCCTAGAAGTTCAAGCTTATACATGTATATAGAGCATGCTAGATAAACAAAATATAGAGCGCTTAATCATAAATATTCATCAAACCATAATACATGAAAGACATTCAAAACACATTTGGAAGAAGGATTCTATTTATTAACAATAGTGAATGAGTTAATATTACAACCCAACGCCTAAGACAAGGACTCCTTTGCAACCAAAGGATTCTGAGTTCCACTGCTTCAAGGACTTCTGAATAGACACCACCAGCATAACTTTGCTCTCCAAGTATTATTGATTAATATTCTCCCCAAGGCCTTTATTTATACTTAGTGAAATAAGGCAGTTTCGAGGGTTGAGGAGGTTGAGACAGTTAAGATGGTTATAGTTAAGGACTTAACAAATATCAAATAAACACGATTTATTATTTTTAATGTCAAAGGAAGGCGTCCGCGTGTATTAATACTGGAAACCCACGTATGACACGTGAGTTGCTCTAAGGGAAGCCCGCGTACAGATTTGTACGCAGGTTGCAATTATAAATACTCACGTACAGTACGTGACATCCTGTAGGAAAATTTGCGTATGCACCCGAGTTGCATATAAGCAAAGGCGCATACAAAAATTGACATGTTCAAAGGTAAAAATGGCAAGCTGGATGGATAATGAATGTATTTAATAACATTCCCATCTATAGTGTTCTAGGAAACCTTCAATCCATAAATGTCCTTTTGTGTGCCAACATAGGAAATTTCGGCACTCGAACGAAGGAGTGCCATATGGGTGGATAACAACATCCCTAATTGTCCTACTTTGACTACATTATGGAAATGGATAACTTGAGTAAAGGGAACTTGTCATTGTTAATGGTGGCCAATGATGGTGTTCATCACTGTGATGTTCTCTACATTGTTGATCCAAATGGCTAGCATTATTGTATGATCCATTGTCAAACCCTATGGAAATGACTTGAACTAAGGAAACTTTGAGCATATGAAGTGATTTGACATAGTGTAAGGATCTATCCTCTGAAGATGTCCTTTCTTAAGCTCCACCTTTCTTGCCTTTGTATTCCGTTGTCTAGGTTTGTGAATATTGGTTCCTTGTCAATCTAGGGAAATATGGATCAATGCTTAGCTTTTTTAAACAAAAAAATCAATTAGTATTTTCCAAATAAAATACAAAAATGATTTCCTAACAAGTTGTCATGTTGCATGAAACTCGATGGCCTGTGGGAGCTTATTGCAATGAATAGTATACTTCTAGGGAATAATTGTGGGAAGAAACTAACAACACAAGGCTGAGGCCCATTCTATGTTTATGAGTCTCTTCCTTATGAATAGAGAGGCTATTGTATTGAGTCACTCCCAAATAGTAGAGTGTTGATCAAGAGTTAATTTTTCCAAAATCAAGGATCAAGCAAAAAACTCTTTCTTCAATTCAATGTAAAATAGTACAATGTATCACTATAGTACAATGCCAAAGTGAAAATCAAGGACCAAGCAAAAAATTCTTTCTTGAATTCGATTTAAAACAATACAATGTATCACTACAGTACAATAAAATTATGTAATTTCTATGGAAAAGAAAAACCATACCTTAATATCCTTCATGTCTAGCATGTCCCAAAAGCAATGACCTACAATAACCATTAAAGTACTAAAAACAATAACAATAATAATATTAGTAATATATATATATATATATCATATCTAAACCAATTATAAACTCAACATCATATATTTAGGGAAAACCCCCTTATGCTAATAAAAAATGCTTCCAAACGTACTTCAACTTCTTAGCGTTATCTTAATTGCATGAGACTTAACTAGACCAAAATACCCATGAAAGGAAAGAATCCACAACTAGAAAACTCCCTAAAATATATCATCCAACCCTCACAAATAAAAAAACAGTAGCATCAAAATAGTACGACTAAGTCACAATAAAAAATGATAACAAAGTAATCCAAGAAATTGATATAAGGTATCTCTATGGTGGATGGAACCTAAGGAGGGATCTTAAAATCAGCACAAGGGTGGATATAAATCCTAAGGAATCACACTAGTCATCAACTAGATGGACATTAACATTTAAGGGTTGGATAACTCAATGTTCCCATGCAAGGGTCAATCATGAGTCACCATGAGGCTAAACATCACATACAAGTAAAGATGCAATTCAACGTAACATAACAAGACAACATGACGTCATACTAAGAGGATGCACATCAAGTCGATGTGAGGGTAGGTTACCCAACCTTCTCAATTATATGTGGTCATACGTCTCATGTGTCTAATGCAAAGAGTGGAAGCTCATAATCATCATCACTGGATAAGGAAGCTCATGTGGTCATCCCATCTTCCTCCGGTTAACATAGCAAGGGGTGTCCATCCCCTCGAGGATAACCTTAGTCCTTGGAATATGTCACATGTATTAAAAAAAAACTATTCAACAAAGTGAACAAACATTTCACATATAATTTTTTAAAAGCAAAAATATAGGTATGTTAATTGTTTTAAGAAACACAGTACTATCAAGCAGAGAGATGTAATAATCATTAAATTACGGGAAATAAAAATAGTAATAACATTATCAACATATATCATATCTATGTTTTTAATGAAAGACGCCAATGCTGAAATAACAATAACATGAATCTATTAGATCTAAATCAATTATAACTGATATGGTCATCTCATCTTCCTCAGGTTAACTCAAGAAGTGGTGGTCAGCCCTTGAGGATAACCATATTCCTCAAAATATGTCACACATATTCAAAAATATGAACTAAGCAATAACATTCACATTATAAACCTCAATTCTAAAATATGACTATGCACCGACTAAATCAAGATACTTGTAACGAAACTCTAAATATTTCATGTATTTACTTAGTCAAATACAAATCTTAAATGTATACAACTACATTTTTTTTTTGTTTTTTTTAAAAGAAATTCCAAGATGGGGACACCATATTTGTTGTGGTGACCCGTTGTAGTTGGTGTGCCCTCTCTTTTTGTTGATTGTGTGGGCATGCTCTCCCATACCATACTTTTGGTATGTCGATTAGCAGGGCATGTAGGTTGCTAGAGAGGGGCATTATCTGCAAGACCAGGTCATTTATATAGATATAATAAATTCTTAGTTATTATTGCGATGTGTATTTCATTATTTCCAATATCATTACAATTGTCTTTACCTGTTGAATGACTAGCTGAGACAACTGGAGTGTTCATTGGTTCTGCCATTTGCTCCTCTTCCAATTAAGCATGAATAGGTACATGCTCTTCCATTCACATAATTTTTTTATTAGTACACGTCATCAAATATACATTTAAAATCATATTAATTACGTATGATTTCTAACATACATACATGAATGGCTAGGATGCTCCCCACATTGATGTGGTGCCTATTTGGTATTGCTACCCTCGTTGCTTTTGTTAATATCACCCTGGAAACAAACAAAAAACATTTATTTTTTGATGTAATCATTCATGAATAGATTACACAAGTACATTATAATGATGGCTTGATTGGTTTTATTTACCCCTATCTGTGTCAATGGGAAAATTTGGGTTTGCTCCAAACTTTTTCGATGTTCTAGCACATGTTGAAAACCATACTTGAAGCTGAGCCTCAAGTCTTATTCATTGGATTCCTCTTGTAAAGAATTTCCATGCAATGCATAACACCATGAAAATTTCTTGGGATAAATCAATTATTTGTTCACTACATTTAGAAAAAAATTGTCTACAAATAATGATTGTTTGATTCTTACAATTCGTGCTCTTAGTTTATGATATCCACCCTAGCTCAGTTTGTGCTGCCCATCTTTCTCTAATGTTTCCTTTGTTTCTTTAAAGGTGTCGGGGAGCCTATGAAAGGTTTCAAATATGTCAGATATTGCAACTTATATATATTTTAAAAGTAAAACAAAAAGTTGAACATTTCAATTGAAAAAATGATATGTGTCATACCTTATTGAACCAAGTGGCTGAGTCTTTCCTTGTTTTATCAATGCCTTCTCCTTTTCACAATCCATGAGCGCCTTCCACTCCTTCTCTCAAACCATCGGAGGATGCTCATACTTAGGTTTAATTTGCAAATTTTCCCTATAATCTGCCCGAGCATATTTCAAATTTAAGCCAGTTGCCATGGTGACACCTTTTTTGTTGAAGGTATCACCAAACAAGATGACCATGTGGTTCATCAAATCATCTTTAAATTTATCATTTTTGGCATACCATCGTGTATGAATGGTCGAACCAAAAATATCCAATGCCTTCTCATGTAGGTTCTTATAAAAAACTTTATTTCTTGCAAAAATAATATGATCATTAATTAAAAATAATTCGAGCTATGTGGCTTTGAATTACATGAAAAAAACAATGAATTAATTAAATAATACCTGCAATCTTCAGTATCTTGATTGGAACACAATAATGGTCCACCAAGAAGGTAACATTAAATGATCCCTTTCTAACCACATGTATTGCTCCAGGATATCAACTTTCACATTCGATGTTACTCTCCTCTCTAACATCCTGTGAAGTAGTAGTGGGTGAAGGGCCTTGTTGATCTCCAACATCTGATGATGTCATAACATATAAATGGGATTGTCGGTCAGGAGTATCAAATAGCCTCATTGGTACAATACATTGACGATGTTTTGAACCATCTCTACTATCAATACCACCCTCCACAACCTGTACTCAATGCACAAGTGTAATCTCCAAAAGATCCTACAAAAATCAAACTTTAATTGATTAAATCATACAAAAGAAAGAGAACTAAAATAATATAAATGAATATATATCATAGCTCATAAAATCATTCAAAGATGCCACTTAACCCTTACTATTCTATTGTTTTCCTCAAGTCATCAATTCTCATCATCGAACTTTTTGATGCGAAATTTACGACCATTGCACCACATAGACTTGCGGTGTATCAACTGCATCATGCCCGACTCAGTAAACCAATATATAAGAAGAGATAAATGAAATAAATACATTGATATAATTGGAAACAACGAAAAACATCAGCATGGTAAATTATATACTTTCCTTTTTATCTTTTAAACTACATGCTAAATTAATTTTCGTTTGTGTGAGTTCACCGAGATATTCTTCTCGATTCCAATGCACTATTTTAATCATTTTATTAACCCCTTCCCATGATAAGGTACTGTAAAATTTTGTACAATTTTCTATCCATTCCTCCATCCAATCAAGATTGTTTTCAATGTATAAATGTAGGCATCCCACACGCGACCAACTATATGAAAAAATAACAATTAAGAATTGTAAATTAGCTATCATTAAAGGCAATTAAGTTGACCTTGAAATACTTATGGAATAATAAAAATTACATGAGTATTTTATATATATATATATATATATATATAGAGAGAGAGAGAGAGAGAGAGAGAGAGAGAGAGAGAGAGAGAGAGAGAGAGAGNATAGGAAATTGAAAAATTAATTGTATAATAAATTAAATCTACACAATTCAATTACCTTTCACCTTCCTCAGTCTACCTTTCCCCAACAAGGCCTCCCCTTCAAATGTTTTTGATGGAGTTGACATGCCAAATACGAGGCAGACTGATATTTTTTTCTAAATTTAGAAGATACTGACTAATTTACACCATGGATTGATATACCATATAACCATGCACCATAGAACCCTCATGACGTGCTCTTTGTCTAACAAAAACATTCAATGATTTCAAATGCCTTTCCACCATCCACATTGACCTTGAGTTTATAGGTCCACATAATTCAATCTCCTCAACTTAGTGTATGAGATAGTATTCTTTGGAATTGAAAAATGTTGGAGGTAAATACTTCTTCATTTCACACATTAGACGAGGAATTTCTCTCTTCAAATACCTAATATATTCTTTATAGATTTCTTTAGATGAAAGCCACCTACAAATGAAGCAAGAAAGTAACAAAGATCAACAATATTGAGGCATGTATAATAAAGTCCAAGATGTAAAAAACATTATGTCAATAACCTATAGAACAAAGAGAAAAAACCATTTCCATGCATATAAATTGTTACTAACCTCATGTATTTACCAAGATCATATATAACTTATTTTATGTTGGCGTCAAAGCTATCTAGGAGAGATAGAGGTAGAACATACTGTAGAAAAAAGAAAATCATTATTTAATGTTTCCAAATAAGAGACAAAAATTACTAAAAAGATGTACTAAATGGAAATTATATACGTAAATAATTACCTTAATGAATGTATGCCAGTCATGAGTTTTAACACCACCAAAATCACCTTTTTTGTTAAGATATTTTGTATGTTCATTGAAAACCCTGTCAAAAGCCTTATTTTCTGAACGGCCTCTTTTATAGCATTGATTTGTTGCTCTGTCAATAACCATGGAAGACTAATATTCCAGTCCCCAAATCCAGCATTGGAAATAATTACACTTTGCAATGCGTGATTGGATTCTGCAATGTCACTACAAATTTTTCCAATTTTATCTTTGTCAGTGCTTCCATCTAATATCCTCCATATAATTTATATTAGGTTCTTCTTGATATGCATCTTATCGAACAAATGAGTTATTTGTAGGTGCTCGTAGTAATGAAACCTGATGAATTGTATGGGATAAATATTCATTCCTCATGGAATCCCATTCATGCTGTAAATGCATTCATTAAACATAAACAAAAACACATTAACAATAATTCATGACAGTACCCATGGTAGAGAAAACTCAATAAAAATATAAAATTCATAATATGACATGTTTATATATGCTACATAAACAATTTGCATACCTTGACAATTTCTATTATATTCCAACTTCCAAAGGTGAGGTGTCATTCTACGTGGTTTCTTTCCATTCTATTCTTTACCATAGAATTTTGTTTTCTTGGCAGTTCGATACCTATGGTTCCTAGGGAGGAAGTTCGTGTACTCATCAAACACCTCATTTGCTAAACTTCTTGAAAGACAAGATTTTATCCTAGGACTACATACTGGACATCCATATTTTCCCTTTGTTTTAAGACCTACAAGATATATGTATTAATGTTATAGCATCAAAATATTATTAATTTAAAAAAAATGCATGATATTTACCTTAAAAACATATAATCTTAGTGACGTGCAACATAAAGTCACATACCACAAAAATGTGTTAACCCAGGAGCGTCATGAATTTTCCATGCAAGTATTCCATGGAACTGGAATTTTTTCTGTCCTGTTGATCTGGAGATGTCATACACATTGATTCCATCCCATAACTTCAATAGCTCATCGATAAGAGGCTCAATATATAAATTCATATATTTAACTTGGTACTTACCTAATTGATCATTGAACATACAGTGATGTATAGTTATGTGTCCCACTATATAAAACTTGTGTTCTCATGCAACAATTAAACAAATAAATTAATGAAATAATATAATTACTTTCAAAAACATACCTAGAATAATCATTTCCAATGTAACACCCCGGTTTTGACCCAATTTGCATGAAATGAATATGATGTATATATTGTAATTAATCGCGGTGTAGAGCTAAAGGAAAAATCCCCACCATCAATTTGGTTGTGTTATGTCTCCGCGATTGAAATCATTGCCAATGGTATATCGTGCTATCTGGCACCTTACAGTTTTGGCATTATGTAAATATGCATCTTAATTTAAATAAACCCCAACCAACTATGTCAATGCAACCATGATGAAAAGGGCATGATTTTCCTAAGGATAAGGGGGGGAATTATTAAACCTTGAGCCTATGGGGAAAATCCATGTGTCAGCTGTTGAACCCATCTAGTTGTCACCCACCCTTTTTGACTTACTCACCTTTCCCTTGTCTCACTCAGTCAACTACCACATTAAAAATTATGTTGTTAGTTGGGGGAAGTTATTGCTGGGAAGTGGTGTGTGGCAGGACTGTCGGTCCTTTCCCACACACACACTCCACTAGCAGACTCTTTCAGTTCATGCGGACAGGGAAAATAGGACGCCATTTTTTCTTCTTCCACTCTCGTCCATCCTGACGTGGAGACAGTAGTTCTCTCTTCTCCTCATGCACAGGTTGGGATTCTTCATTTATTTCCTCACGCAGCGAGCTAGAAGAGAAGCCTCAGGGAACAATTTCTATTGTGTATGCATTTTCCTTACCGACTTGTGGTTCTGTGTATATTTTTTCCCCCTATCCAAGCTGAGAGTCGGATCTTCTCTTCCATCTTTGGGTTATGTATTTCCCATTGCTTCATTGTTGAGATCGGGGCTATTGTTTTCCCCACAATTTTGTTTGTTGTGGGTTCATTTACATTTTTGGGTTGTTGTGGATTCTATGGAGTCGTTTTGGCAACAATAAGGCCAAGAATGACTCAGGAATCAAATTCCCCAGTCAGAGCTATGAATTGCTTGTCTTGTTATGTGTATGCAATGGTTGGTCTTCGGACTATGTTGGAGTGAGAATGAAGGCTTGGGTTGCTTGATAAACCTAGTGTGTTTGGGAGCCACACAGACAGATCTAGACAGCTAGCTTTCTTCTCCAAAACCCTTGAATAACACTAGAAGGGAAGTCAGGGTCTGAGGGACTGTGTAGCAGAGAAGGGAATAATTTCCTTGTGTTGGGTGTGTGTGGGTGTCCTAGAAGTCAGGCTAGTTCTGGTGTAGGTATCCTTAACTCTTCAATGAGCTCACCATCTTAGCATTCAACTTTTCCCAGCTCCTTGATGGCCTGATAAACCCAACTGTGTTGGCTTGGCTGATTTGTTGATGGCCTGATAAACCCAACTATGTTGGCTTGGTTGATTTGAGTATCCTTGGATATGTGTAAGCCTTCTTGTTCCTTATTCCTTGGGGAATCATGCCCAGCTCAGGGGTGGCAATGTTGCTGAGAGACTAAGGAGCACACTAGCCTATGGTTGGGTGGAACGTTGTAGCGACATAGTTAGTTGCAGGATGAATTCTTCACAAGATAAGTATTCTTGTCTATTTCATCTCTGCTATTATATTTAATGTTTAATGGATTACGATGAACATGCCGAATGATTGAATGTATGGATCACTTTCATTGTATGTTAAACAATTATGCATCTCTACATGTTTTTACTTCCAAGCATTTTATTTCATTTTTATGTATGCACATGTTCATGGGGATAGTTTCCCAGATAGATAATGGTTTGGTAGCATCCTCTTCACTGATCAGAGGGTCGGGGATGTTATAGTGTGGTACAGAGCTGTTGTTGCAGCATGGGATTGAATGGGCCATGAAGAATCATTGACAGAGGCAGGTTTCCCTCTGCCCAGTAGGAAGAAATTAGAGAATGACAAAAAATTTCAACAAAAATTTTCGAAGTGTGAAAAACATTGGACAACTTAGGCTAAAGTCCATCCGATACATCAGAGGAATTAGCTATAAGCTCATCTGATACACCGGATATCCTAGACGAAAGTCCGCCTGACGAGAACTGGTGGGAAGAAAATTCAAAAATTTTTAAGTTTGATCTTTGTCGGTGGTTTCGGCAGAGAGGAGGCGAGGGTTTTGGTGGAGAGGAGTCGACGGTCTTGGATGGGTTAAGCCGAGACATAGCCGACGAGGAACCATGGAGGAAATTTTTTCAAAAAATTTGTAAGTTTTGAAATCGTCAGAAGGCATCAGCTGAAGACCGTCGATATGTCGTCTCAGATTAGCTGAAGACTGCTGATACATCGGCTCAGTTAGCTGGAAGGACTTCCGATGCTGCAGGAGGAGAAAACGTGATGAGAGAAGATGTTTTCGGCTGGGAAGACCTGAAGATCTCGGCCAGGAAGAGCCGAGGTGTCGGAAATGCTCGCTGGAAGCAAGCCGACATGGCGGCAGAAGAGAGAAAAAAAATTTCCGAAATTTTTTCTAAGTTCGGGAAATATCGAAAAAAATTTCGCTGTCTCTCGGGAGAAGTTCTCTGAAGAATTGTCGAAAGTTGTTCATTGAAGCAGAGCTGAAGTGTCGGCGAGGGTCTCCTAAAGGAATCCGAAGCATCAGAAAAATTTAGGTGATTGAGCCTCCGATGTGGTGGTAGACGAAGGAAGAAATTTTTTCGAAGTGCAAGAAGCGTCAAAAAAATTTAGGTGATCGAGCAGCCAATGCGGTGGCAGACGAAGGAAGAAATTTTTTCGAAGTGCAGGAAACGTCGAAAAAATTTAGGTGATAGGTCTATCGATGTGTCGGAAGCTAGAGGAAGATCGACCTAAAACGTCGAAGAAGTTTAGAGGATCGATCCACCTATGTGTGTCGGAAGCTAGAGGAAGATCAGCCCGAAACGTCGAAAAAATTTAGTGGATTGGATAGCCGATGTGTGTCAGAAGACAGATGAAGATCAGACCACTGAGGTGTCGGAAGTGTAGTCAACTAAGGATCTGATACGTCAGATGGTTAGTTGGGAAGATATCTGATTTGACAAAAGAAAATTTTGATTTTTCAAGTGGGATTACTCAGGGGATTTCAGCAGTTTTTCAGTGGGATTTTCAGCAGTTTTTCAGTGGATTTTCAGGACTGAAAAGGAAGAAAATTTTGTGTTTTGGTAAAAATTGTCATTTTATGACTTTTCTAGGAGAAGGTAAGTAATTCTCATTTGTAAATGTTATGCAGTTAATAGTTTTGTTACTAACACGTTTACAGAATCATAGTCACCTTCAAGGGCAGTATTCCAAGTAGTGCAGTTTGGTAAAGTAAGTTGTGGTTCAAACATGAGAACCCATGATGGATATGATGCTTGTGATTCCTACGAGCGTGTGTGAGATGCCATGGGAGGAAATTTCCATAATGGAAATGATGACATAGATTCTAATGGAAGGAGATTCCAAGAGACACTGCCATATATTGCATCCACCATGAGAAGCTTGATTAAATCCTAGGAAGAGCAGCATCAGTTGAATGCTGCTATGTTGCAGAGTTTGACAGACTCTGGACAGGGTACAGTAAAACCAGAAGGCAATAAGAGCAGTACTAGGAGAAGAAGAAGGAATTCTAGTAGATCATCTAACTCAGAAGAATCCAGTGGGGATTCAAGCTCTTCTTCTCGTAAGAGAATGGGAAAGAAGCACCATAGGGATCACTCTCGGGATGATTTAAGAAGGCTAAAACTCCTACATCTGACGGTGAGGTAAATACTGGACAAGAGGATGAAGCTTGGATTCTTGGGATAAAGAAGTGCTTCCAAGTTCAAGATTATTCGGGAAACATGAAGGCAAGGGTTGCAATATTCAATATGAATGGAAGGGCATCCATTTCGTGGGAACACATCAAGTAAGTAAAGAGGATCAGTGAAGGGAGACTTAAGTGGAGACAGTTCAAGAAGTATTTCAAGCAGAAATACCTCTCTGACAGGTATTATGACGACAAGATTAAGGAGTTCCATGAGCTGAGATTGGGACAACAGACCATGGAAGAATATGAAAATAAGTTCTTGGAATTATTGAGGTATGTCAGGTACATCAAAGATGAAAAAATGAAGGTCCAACATTTTCTAAGTGGATTTCCTTAGTCTTACAAATATAGAATTGAGTTTTATGAACCTAACTCTTGAAGAAGCAATAAGGAAGGCTAAGTATTGCTATGAGCAAAGAAAAGGTAAACCTGATTACCATAAGGCATGGAAGGAGAAGAATAATGAGAAGTTTGACCAAAGAAAGAAAGGTTTCAAACCTTCTAACTTCAGGAATCAGCAAAAGAAGCCATCCCAAGCTGCGAGTAATCCTGTTGGAGTGATAGAAGAAAAGCCTAAAGATCCACAGCAGAATAGAGGACCACTCCAATGTTGGAAATATGGAGGACCCCACATGCGCAGAAATTGTTCACTCGAGAATGAGAGTGCAAGGCCAACTTATAACATTCAAGAAGCAGAAACAGTGGGTCATGTAGCCAGGGAAGTCCCTAGGATTTATGTAGCACTGGAGGACCGCTAGGCAGATAACTAGTCAACTGTGGTTGAAGTTGCAGGTAAGATTGTTGAGCAATCTGTTTCTATTTTGATTGACCCATGGGGACTTCACTTAGTGAATCTCTCACATAGGACGTGCAATCATGGGATATTAAAGAATACCCTTAATTTCGAGAGATATTGACCCAAACACTTTTTGTTGAAACCCCCTCCCAAAACTTAAAACCTCCTCCCCACCCCTTTTTATACCTCAATCCTTATAAACCACCCTACCCACCCCCACCTTAAACCCCTCACCCCCCCAATAGCTACAATATATTGGTTCAATTTTTTATAATTTTAAAACCCACAATATGAACTAACGTGATAGGATATTGGTCAACAAGTGAATCCACTATGGATTGACCCTAGTTCTACTCACAATTAAATTAGCCCTAGAGTAGTGGAGATTTGTGCTTTTAAGAAAGTAAAGCATAGAAAACCTTGGTTAGTTCAGCTAGCCACTGGAACTAAGAGAAAGGTTAGTGAAGTGGTAGAGAAATGTCCATTGGTCATGAATGGATTGGTCACTTGTGTATATCTGAATGTTCTACCGCTTGGTTCCTATGATGTTCTCATTGGAATGGATTGGTTAGAAGCTCACAAGGTAAAGCTTGATTGTCACAATAAGACTTTCGAATGCATGAATGAAGAAGGGAACCCAGTAGTGGTAAAAGGTATTCCAAAGGTGATTTCAGTAAGGCGGGTTTCAGCAATGCAGTTGAAGAAGTTCTGTAGGAAAGGTTTCCGGTTGTACGCAACTCATATTTTGGAGGCAACAGGGGATGAAACTCCTAGGCTAGAGGACTATCAGGTGTTACAAGAATTCAAGGATGTGTTTCCTGATGAGATTCCAGGGCTTCCTCCAAAGAGGGACATTGATTTCATAATTGAACTTGTGCTAGGAGTATCACCAGTGTCCAAGACACCCTATAGAATGAGTACACCAGAGATGCTAGAGTTGAAGATGCAGCTGCAAGAGTTGTTGGAAAAGAAGTATATCAAGCTGAGTGTGTCTCCTTGGGGAGCACCAGTTCTGTTTGTAAAAAAAAAAGATGGTGCACTCAGGTTGTGTATTGATTACAGACAATTGAACAAGGTCATTGTGAAGAATAAATATCCTTTGCCTAGGATTGATGACCTCTTTGATCAAATGAGAGGAGCAAAGGTATTTTCCAAGATTGACTTGAGGTTTGGTTACCATTAGGTTAGAATAAAGGATGAAGACATTCATAAGACAACCTTCAGAACAAGGTATGGACATTATGAGTTTGTAGTGGTACCATTTGGTCTCACAAATGCACCAGCTACATTTATGTGTCTTATGAAAAGTGTCTTCAACAGGTATTTGGACAAGTTTGTTCTTGTTTTCCTTGATGACATTCTTATTTATTCTAAGAATGAGGAAGAGAATGAAGAGCTTTTGAGATTGACATTGCAATTGCTCAGGGAACATCAGTTGTATGCAAAGCTAAGCAAGTGTGAATTCTATAGAGATAGAATTCAGTATTTGGGTCACATTATCTCAAAAGAGGGTATATCTGTGGACTCTGAAAATATTGAAGCCATTATGAATTGTCCTACTCCAAGAAATGTGACAGATGTAAGATCTTTTATGGGACTTGTAGGATACTACAAGAGATTCATTGAAGGATTCTCCAAAGTTGCACATGCCATCACTTCTTCACAAAAGAAGGGGATAAATTTTGAATGGACACCGAGGTGTGAAGGAAGCTTCTAGCAGTTGAAGAATATTCTCACCAGTATTGAAAGTTGTCGATCCAGAGAAATATTTTGTGGTGTGTACTGATGCATGCAGACAAGGGCTTGGAGGAGTCCTTATGCAAGAAAACCATGTGATATGTTACGAGTCAAGAAAGTTGAAGGAGCATTAGAAGAACTATGCCACTCATGATCTAGAGCTTGTAGCCATAGTACATGCCCTCAAGATATGGAGGCATTACTTGATGGGTAGAATATTTGAGCTCAGGATAGACCATTGTGGTCTGAAGTATCTATTTGATCAGCCTACTTTGAATGCTAGGAAAGCGAGATGGCTGGAGTTTTTATGTGAGTTTGATTTTGAAATCAAGCACATAAAGGGGAAAGAGAATAAGGTAGCTGATGAACTGAGCAGGAAGGTGCAGGAAATGCATGTGGCATCTCGTAGTATTTTCCAATCAAATTTGAGGTAGCATATTTTTATCTGTACTGCTGGAGATGAATTGTATGAGCAAGTAAATGACAAATTGCAGCAACAAAGTCTTGAGAAGAGGTATGAGGGATATAAATTGGAAGAAGATGGACTTCTTACTTGTAAAGGCATAATTTATATTCCGAATGTAGTAGAGTTGAGGAGAGTTGTTATGGATGAGATCCATCAAGCTTCATATTCTGGTCACCTAGGATACCAAAAGACAATTACTACTGCCAAAAAACAGTACTTTTGGCCAGGAATGAAAAAGGACATGGCTGAATACATTTCAAGGTGTATGAAATGTCAGCAGGTAAAGGTTGAGCATCAACATCCAGCAGGTTTGTTGCATCCTTTACCAGTTCTAGAATGGAAATGGGAAGTTATTTCCATGGATTTTATTACGGGATTGCCAATGAATTGGAGACAACATGATTCCATCATGGTTGTGGTAGAAAAGTTGACAAAGGCAGTGCATTTTATACCGGTGAAGTGTACTCATGTGACCGATGACATTGCAAAGATATTCATGAAGGATATTTTCAAATTACATGGATTGACTAAGGAAATAATCTCTGACCGAGATGTCAAGTTAACTTCCAATTTTTGGAAGGGGTTGTTTGCAGATTTAGGTACGAAGCTAAAATTCAGTACTGCATACCATCCTCAGACTGATGGTCAGATAGAGAGAGTTTAATCAGGTGCTTGAAGATATGCTTCACATGTACATGATGGACAAACCAACCAAGTGGGAAGATTACTTACACTTGGTAGAGTTTTCTTATAACAATGGACAACATGCATCCTTGGGGATGAGTCCGTATGAATCTTTGTATGGAAGAAGGTGTAGGACACCAGTGACTTGGGATAATCCAGTGAACCGGGTTGTGCTTGGTCCAAAATTGCTCAAGGAGATGGAGCAAGAGGTTGTAAAGATCAAGAAGAATCTAAAAGCAGCATAGGACATATAGAAAAGCTATGCATATAAGCATAGCGTGAACAAAGGGTTCAATGTTGGGGATCATGTTTACCTCAGAGTGAAGGCAAAGAAGAGTTCCTTGAAACTTGGAAGTTGTGCCAAGCTGTCACCAAGATATTGTGGGTCGTTTGAAGTGCTTGAAAGAATAGGGCCAATTGCATATAGAATTGCATTGCCTGCTAGCACTAGAGCTCATAATGTTTTTCATGTTTCTTTGCTAAAGAAATATGTACATGATCCTAACCATGTGATAAATTGGGATGTGATTCAGGTGGAGCCTGAGGGAGAGTTCCAAATTGAGGCAATGCGCGTCCTCGATAGGAAGGTCACAATGCTCTGAAACCGAGCCAGAGGGCAGGTAAAGGTGCAATGGGAGCACTACGAACCTGAAGAGGCTACGTGGGAGATAGAGGATTCCATGCAATTGGCACATCCATTTTTGTTCAATTCTGTAGAACACTGAGGCGATATCAGTGTAGGATTTTGTTCAAATTTTGTAAAGCACTGAGGACAGTGCTATTGAAGGGGGAGGGGAATGTAACACCTCGATTTTGACCCTGTTTGCATTAAATGAATATGATGTATATATTGTAATTAATCGTTGTGTGGAGCTAAAGGAAAAAGCCCCACCATTGATTTGGTTGTGTTATGTCTCGGTGATTGAAATCGTTGCCGATGGTATATCGTGCTAATCGGCACCTTATAGTTTTTTCATTATGTAAATATGCATCTTAATTTAAATAAACTCCAACCAGCTATGTCAATGCAACCATGATGAAAAGGGCATGATTTTCCTAAGGATAAGGTGGGGAATTATTAAACCTTGAGCCTATGGGGAAAATCCATGTGTCAGCTTTTGAACCCATCTAGTTTTCACCCACCCTTTTTTACTTACTCACCTTTCTCTTGTCTCACTCAGTCAACTAACACATTAAAACTTTTGTGTTTAATTGGGGGCAGTTATTACTGGGAAGTGGTGTGTGGCAGGACTGTCAGTCCTTTCCCACACGCACACTCCACCAATGGACTCTTTCACTTCATGTGGGCAGGGAAAACAAGATGCCATTTTGTCTTCTTCCACTCTCGTCCATCCTCACACGGAGACAGTCGTTCTCTCTTCTCCTCACGCATAGGTTGGGATTCTTTGTTGTTTTCCTCACGCAGCGAGATGGAAGTGTAGCATTAGGGCATGAATTCTACTGTGTATGCATTTTCCTTACCGACTTGTTGTTCTTTGTATATGTTTTCCCCCTGTCCGGGCTGAGAGTTGGATCTCCTCTTCCAACTTGGGGCTGTGTATTTCCTATTGCTTCATTGTTGAGACTGGGGCTATTGTTTTCCTCATGATTTTTTTTGTTGTGGGTTCATTTACATTTTTGGGCTGTTGTGGATTCTATGGAGTCATTTTGGCCACAATAAGGCCAAGAATGACTCGGGAATCAAATTCCCCAGTCAGAGCTGTGAATTGCTTGTCTTGTTGCATGTATGCAGTGGTTGGTCCTCGGACTGTGTTGGAGTGGGAATGAAGGCTTTGGTTGCTTGATAAAAATGGTGTGTTTGGGAGCCACACAAATAGAGCTATAGGGATGGATTTCTTCTCCATAACCCCTAAAGAGCACTGGAAGGGAAGTCAAGGTCTGAGGGACTGTGTAGCAGAGAAGGGACTGATTTCCTTGTGTTGGGTGTGTGTGGGTGTCCTAAATGTTAGGCTAGTTCTAGTGTAGGTGTCCTTATCTCTTCAATAAGCTCACCATCTTAGCATTCAACTTTTCCCAGCTCCTTGATGGCCCAATAAACCCAATTGTGTTGGCTTGGTTGATTTGTTGATGGCCTGATAAACCCAACTGTGTTGGCTTGGCTTATTTGTGTATCCTTAGCCATGTGTAGTCCTACTTGTTCCTTATTCCTTGGGGAATCATGCCTAGCTTGGGGGTGGCAGTTTTGCTGAGAGATTGAGGAGCACACTAGCCTATGGTTGGGTGGAATGTTGCAGCGATGTAGCTGGTTGTGAGACAAATTCTTCACAAGATAAGTATTCTTGTCTATTTCATCTTTGCAATTATATTTACTGTTTAATGGATTACGATGAACATGCCGAATGCTTGAATGTATGGATTGCTTCCGCTGTATGTTAAACAATTATGCATCTTTGCATGTTTTTACTTCCAAGCATTTTATTTCAATTTTATGTATGCACATGTTCATGGGGCTAGTTTCCCGGATAGATAATGGTTTGGTAGCGTCCTCTTCGACCGCTCAAAGGGTCGCGGACGTTACATCCAACATTGTGTTCTCTCTCTTTATTGACATCCAAGGAGGAAGGTTATTGTTTATGATGAAAATAAGCCACACTGAGTAAGTAGAACGAATCTCTCCAAATGGATTGAAACCATCAACTGCCAATGAAAGTCTAACATTACGAGGTTCATCTTTAAAAGTTGGCCCTTTTTCTTCGATTTTCTTCAACGCAGAATCATCTACAAGAATTCAAAGAACACCATCTTCACTTCTGTTCTTTGCATGGTAATGCATAGACTCTGCTATACTTTGGCACCTAAATATTCGTTGGAAACATGGAATTATGGTAATGTAATGAAGAACTTTGCGAGGAACCTTTTTTGTTACTTGATCATTTTGATATCTACTAATTTCATGTGGGTGTTTTTTTTTTATGCATATTGTCCATAATATATAAGATGATCATTAGGACATGCATCAATAGCTAGATACTCAATTCCAATTTCTTTCATAATCAAGAATACCTCTCGACATGTGCGTGGTAAATTATTTGATGGTGGTAATAGATATTCACCCAACAATCTGCAACATTGAGAATAAAAATGAAATGTAAACAATATAAGTCATAAATATTCCATATCCCTAATTTTTGAATTAATTAACACTAAAAATAGAGGAAAAAAGTCAACTTTACATACCTTAGGAGTTGTGTGAAACAAGTGTTTGATAAACCATTCAAGACCTTCAAGTTCACCAACAACAATATAGTAGATAGAATATTTGTTGTTGAGCTTTCATAAATAGGTTCTTCGGACTTCTCAAGTAAGGAAACATCATGAATATCATGGAGGTTGTCCTCATTATCCAATGGAGCAAATTTGTATTGGAGCAATATATTTATCCCATCTTCACCATTTGTATCAATACCATCATCTTCATCCATAGGATCATTAAGAACTCGATATTTAATATTCTGATCTCCATGTTCATCACCTTGTAAAGTAGTATTTCTACTATTATGTGGCAAATAGCTCCCTGGAGGTCAACATTTAGGGGGCATTGTATTTATATTTACAAAGAGTGTAATAACATTAGTGTATAATATACAACAAATATATTTAAAATGATAAAACATTTTGTGAATACATGATTAGTAATATTACAAGAAGTACATTATGTAATAAATAACGTCTTACCAAGGGACGATATTCATACCCTCCTTGAGCATGCCCCTTCTCCTTACAATGTTTTTCAGTTGTTGTTCTTAAAATACTTCTCGTTCGCAAACCTACGCAATCATTGCAAGGGAAATAACACTTTCTATCACCCTTCTCCTCCAATGCTGCCTTAAACTCAACATACCTCTTATTATTTTGTATATTTATTTGACATTCTAATAGCCTATAAGAACAAAAAAACTTAATCAATATATAAGTAAATTGAATACAGTATATATATATATATATAT
>LPNX010403130.1:585488-614191 GCA_001517045.1 Pseudotsuga menziesii
GTGTAATCAAATTCTAAGTGAAAAATCTATATAGGCATTAGTCTTGAGGAGAAAATATTGAATAGTCGACTCACTTTATGTATGACCCTACACATTAAAGGAGACCAAGAAATTAAAAATACTAAACTGAAAACTGAACAAGATCAAAATTTTGATGTGTTAAACCAGTACCGGACTCTTCAAATCACAGATTGAACAATCAACATAAAAATGGTTGCAACTATAGATAATAATTTGTTGAAATATGTCTTAAGAACATGTATTTATAGATCAATGATCACGACAATTCTAACGAAATGCACAATGATCAAATTTCAACAATAAAAAAAATTCAATTACCATTTATGTTTTGTCCCTTGATAATCATCGCTATAGCGACAAACTTTTTGATTCCGTTGTTATTCCAATGAACTATTGTCGCTATAGCAACGAACCTTTATGTGTGTCTCTATAGAAACGAATATCGAGGGCCATAACATTTTTTTTCAAAATTTGTATCTCTTTATCCAAGAAAGTTTCGATTTTAACTTATTTGTGGAAATATTTCATGGAACCTTTGATCCATATGTGCTAGTGTGGGGACCTCCCTTCAGTGAAATTTAGTCTTCTCTCCTCCTTCTATATATTCTATGTTATTCTGGCTATTATGGAGTATTTTTAATGGGAATTTTGACCCCACTCATATGTATTTAATTTAATGGTGTACATTCTTCCATTTATTATCATGTTCAGACCATATTCATCCCATTTGCAGAGTTTGGGAGGCTCAACATTCAATTCTACATAGTTTCCTAGCTTCAGAGACAATCTACGGGTTTAATTCTATAAGAGGATATTTCTAAGATTATAGTGAGATAAATTTAGAGCCTCAAATACATATATTAATTCCATTAAATATATCTGCAAGTTTCACAACATTCCGAATATGTTTGGTTAAGTTTCATGAAGGTTTTTCATACCCTTCCTAGAATTCAATGAATAATGAACTAGTTTTCCAATTTGAGTTGATTAAGAAACCTAAACTTATTAATTTTCTTCCATTTATAATTTTAAAATTAAATATCATTTTAATGAATATATTCCATGCTTGAAACTGAATATTAGTGACCTTTTTCATGTGTTTGGAAATCCCAGAAGTTGAGCTTATTGCATAGTCCTAGAGACTAGTTTTTCTAATGAAAATTTAGGATTACTTTTGAATGTTTTTGATATGTTATAAAATTTCAAATGATGATTTAAACACCCATAATAGAGTTATAGAATCTTCCTAATATTCTCTTAGCCATTGTTTGCTTGGAAACTACTTTGTGAAGGTTTTAGTTTGCACCGATTGGGACTCCCATAAGTCTGGTAGTAGACTTAAAAATAGATGATGTTCAAAAAATAAAAGAGAACAAAATATAGGTTCTTAGAAACCTTAATATTCAGTATCATTCCTTTCCTTACTGATTTCACCTAAATCCCCATTTATTCCCTCTATCAGCTTGCTAAATTTCCCACTTGTCAGCTAGTTTGTCTTGAAGTTTTATTGCATAGAGTTAGTGAATATGAATTCTGATTTAGGCTAATTAAAAAATTAAAACATAATTTTCATCTCTTTCAAATTTAGCACTCCCAAAGTTCACTGTGTTAAATTTCAAGCATTCAATAAATAAACAATAGAGCAGTAGTAGTAGCAAGACTAAATAGACAAAAATATAACATAACAATAGATCTAACTCACGATACAAAAATAGCTAGTATGATAACTTACTAGGTGAGTTGAGACATTTATTATACTTAGATATATATTTTTATATCATACCATGTCTCTTAAGAGACAACTCACTAAAGGAACGAACCTGAGAGAGGGGTAGATAGGTTGTTGTAGGGTAAAGTTAGATAAGTACATACCTTAAGATGCTAATCAAAACAATCCACGAATGAGGATAAAAATTCAAACCCTTGCTGCAATAAATGATAGAATTTGGACATTCATATAGCAATCAAACAACATCACCTAACAAAAGTGCAGAGGCAAGCTTAATCCATACCTGAGCACCCTCAAATCGTGGCAATACCTACACAAGGACCATGATACTTTCATACACAATAGTAGCATCCTAAAGGAGGATGAAAAGGGGAACAGGTACTTTTTAAAAATTCTCATCCCACTACAACAGGTTAAACAAGGACCAACCCTAACAGGCTCAATAAAGGCCATTGTAGGCACTAACAAGAGCACACTCACAGACAAGACCTAAAAATAGTCTTGGTATGAACCAAAAAAGATAGCATACAACAAATCGAATCAAAAAACAATCATGGAAACCCAAATGATCATGGACCAGTCCAAAATATGCTCATGACACCCCAAGGAGGATCAACAATGGTCACAACCCAATCCAAAATATTCTCATATCACCCAAGAAAGGTCAATAATGGTTGCGTCCCAACCTAAGAAAGATCAACGTAGGTCACGATATCCCTCTATAGGCTGAGACAAGTCATGACAACCCTAAACAGACTGATCAGAGGTCACTGTTTCCTTCTATAGCACTCATAGTACCCTAACAGACTGAAGAAAGTTCATAGCTTGCTACAAACAACAACAACAGTACTAGGCAACACTTGGACAAGAAGAAACAATAGAGACAAGGTAGCAGCCCCAACAAGGGAAACAACAAAACCCTAGATGTAAAACCAAGGAGAAACAATAAACTCTAGAATAGTCATTGAATCATATCTCCAATTTTCTCTTTCCAATACATGTTCAAGATGAGTGTTAGGTCTTAGATTTATAACTTTGAAATGTCTTCTAGAAGGATCATCCTTATACCCCTATATTTTAGGAATGTTACCAAAAATAACATAAAATAAAGTTAATTTGAATTAGGATAGTGTACCAATTTCAAGACATCATAACAATAAAGGTAAGTCATCATAACAAAAGGATCAATGTACCACACTAGATGGGGCACTAGCATAAGGACCAACCATTGGTTCAACACAAGATCATAGGTCAACAACAGGGGTCAAAACAAAGTGGGAAGACAACCCTTTCATCGACAATACCAAGGTGTACCATCAAGGTGGGGAAATAACCCTTTTACCCAAAAGACCAAGGTGTACCATCAAGGTGGGGAAACCACCCTTTTACCCACAAGACAAAGGTGCCAAACTTTTATATTCTCTCTCAAAGTATATAATCCATAAGTGCTCCATACAATAACTATAATTTTTATCATTACCTTGTAAGGAAGGTCCAAACTGGATGATGTGATCCTCTGATCTTCCAGACAACTCCTAAAGGTTAAGTGCTAAAGACATCATCAAGGGGTGGCTAGTCCCTCGAGAAATAACTTATCTTAACCATTTATGTGAAGAGGACATCACATATCATCATCTTAGTCAACTGACTTAGATTCACGTGGTTAACTAACCAAGTATGTACCTAGAGGAACTATTTGGCCCCATGCCAATAATTTTCTTGGTCCCTAACTAGGAAGTCTCTGTCTCAACCTACAAGATCTACTTGGTCCTCGTGACCAAGAAAATGTCTGGTCTCAGAACAAAAAACCATAGATACATATAGGGCCCTAGCCACATTCTAGGTACTTTTCCATGGCATCAACCTACTTGGTCCTAGAGAAAGAACCAAAAAATACTATTGGGGTCCTTAGGTTACCTTCTAGGAACCTACTCTTCCTAGTTAACAGACCAAGAACCCTAGTTAACTGACTAGGGTATGATCCTCCGTAAGAATGGGTCTCGCAGTTGCATTATCTTTAACAATGGGGAGGAGAGGTAACTATTGTAAATGGTAATAATTGTTATAACTATTGTTATCATTGAATCTTTGAGCATGGTCGATATAAGAATGAAGATCTCCATGTATGAAATCTTTCTTTTAGTAATACGAGATAAGTACTCAAACTATTGTGCCATGGGTTTTCCTCTCAATTGATGAGTTGTTTACCACCCAATCCCTATGTATTATGTGATGAATGTGCATATATAACAATTATATATTGTTGGATTCATTTGATTGAGTGGAATAATGTGTTCTTAGTCAGGATGAACTAATCAATATATGATCATTTAGTGGTCGATATGCATGAATTAATAGGTTATTTGTTCAAATTCAATAGAATGAATGGTATATTTAGTGGCTAATAAGTTAGGTTAAGTTATAAAACAACCAAATACAAAATATGGTTCAGTTAAATTGGACTGGCTATCAATGCAACATTTGGGGAGCATTCCTTTCAAACTTATCAATGATATGAAATCAATAAGGTCATGCCCTTATGATGACACATTCTTGAAATGGATATCGTACGATCTACAATTTAACCCTTAAAGACTACAATTTGTTTTTTGAATTAATGAATAAAATTGTTAATCCACCATTTCATTGACTACTCAAACTTGAATATTACACTACAAGGAAAACACCTTCTAGTGGAGGTTATAGTGAAGGCTTTTAGTGTTACCAGATTTGGGAAATTGTCAAAAAAACCTCCACTAAAACCTCCATAATTAATTACAAATGTTTTAGTGAAGGCACTAACAAAGGTTTTAGTAGAGGTTTTTTGTTGGCAGTTGGAGGTTTCTAGCAGAGGTTCAATTCACTTATAGTAAATAAACACCAATGTGCTTATACCAAATGTTACCATCGATGTGCCTTAATAAAAGAGGAGCACCATAACCAATGTTCCTTCACCAAGAGAAGCATTGACACCGGTGTTCCTTCACCAAAGAGGAGTGTTCGAACTAATGTGCCTTCACTAAAGAGGAGCACTGACACTGGTGCACCTTCACTAAAGATGAACACATTTGTGCACTTCACCAAAGAGGAGTGTTCGAACTAATGTGCCTTCACTAAAGAGGAGCACTGACACTGGTGCACCTTCACTAAAGATGAACACATTTGTGCACATGGGCCATAGAACATTGGTGCACCTACAATAAAGAAGTATCGATGCACCTTAACCAATAATGAATATTGGTGCACCCATACCAAAGATGAGCACCGATGACAAAAAAAACAATATGTCATGTACAAAAACATTGTGAACATGTAAATAAAGGGAGTTGATTTAATAAATAAATTATTATTAAACTGTAGTGATATGATAAATTTGACTTTGAATATTCCTAGTATTAGTTATTACCCTTTCCTATTAATGAATCTCTTATTTCTAATTTAAATATGAAATACTTGTCGAATATTAAACAAAAATTATAATTTTTATTGATTGAAATAAAAAATTATAGTTATAAGCATTTGAAATAAGATATTATCAGTAAACATAAAAATAACATTATGAAAATATATTGTTAGTACTTGTGCTAAAATTTGGATAGGTGCCTGCAGTAATTGCCTTGCAAAAAGGGGTATAGGAAAAAACTCTCAGTGTATGATGATTTTGAGGTCACTAAGGAAGCTTATCCCAATCCTGAGCGAGGAATTGGGTTATCCCATGTCGCAAAAACTTGACATGGGCAGTCTAGGAGTAAACAACAAAAAAAATCATCCCTTAGATGAGATGGTAGCCCATATCGATGGTTATGAATGGTTCTCACAGTGAAAGGAGCTAGAAAGATAAAGGGTGCGTCTAGGTTGTGATGCCCAGGAGGGCCTACACACATTAAACAGTCGGGTTCCTTGATGAGAAATATCTACAGAATAAATTATTTTCACCGCCACCAACTGGGACAATATATAAGACAAAGGATGGCCACGAAGTGTCAGAAGGCCCCATGATTTTGAATGATGAGGATATGGAAAGGATCCAATCAATATTTCCGACTATTTTCACAGTGGGAAGGTGCACGATGGATAAGGGAATGAGATGATATGAAATTGTGTAACACCTCACAACCTCGACGACATAGATTTGGAGGGTTAATCAACTGGTGCCCCTGATATGTTTCACAATAGGGCCATGCATGAAGGTTAACCAGCGGGCGGATCGTGAAGTGGGGTAAGGGCCACATAGTTGAACGGTCGAGATCTAGCATATAGGAGATCTACAAATAGAGTCTGTTTCGTTGTCCAAAGATTCCAAGGGAAATAAGGAGGAAAGGGGCTGCGAAATGGAGGCAGATACAAGTATCGATGGTGGATATTGAGTCAAGGAGAGATCCATGATGGATAGTGATTCCAATGATTGAACATGCACAGAGAAAATCACCCTCAAGATTTGCGAAATACGATGCCCCTATTAAAAATGAACGGTAAAGATTGAAGACCCTTCCGATCAAAGGGTCAAAAATGATTCCGCTTGTTGAAAGTTGCATGAGAAAGAATTGGGGTCGAAATCTACAGGATTGCATATGGACTACCCATTTCAAGGGTCACTGCGAAGACCAAAACGAAGATCCATGGTTGAAAACTGTTCTGCTCATCCTAGCTGCAAAGAAGCGATGTTTTGGGGGGTGAGTATGTAAAGGGTGGAAGTGACGGGTAATCGAAGGTCCAAACACCATTTAAATGGATCTATGACCATAAATCAAATCCACGACGTAGATCACTTCCAAAAATCCAAAGGTTTACTACCTCATGCATAGGATAATTGGGGGCTTACTAATGATCAAACGATGAAAGATAAGTATGGCCTTCACATGGAGTAGGATAAGGAAACAGAGGTGCAGAGATCAAGGAAATTTTGATACTGTCACTAGGAGAGGTCGATGAATTCCAAATGTCTAGTTCACATGTCATGGGATGACTCTGGGCTAATGAGGATTGAAACCATAGGTCACTTCTGCAATCGATAGCATGATGTCGTAATGAAAATGAGTGACCCAGCTGGTACCTACACATAAGGATTAGAGACAAAACCCATGCGATCCTACATGCTATCATCATGCTACTCGACGATGGCATGTGTGAAAGTGTGACGAGACTGCTGTTGAGTTATACCACCTAGCCCTTTATAAGCACCACAGCTGGAGTCATTCGAAGATACATACTGGGTAAATGTTGAAGAGAAGCGAAGGTGGTTGAATGTTACTTGGATGAGAATCCTAAGAGTTTTGAAAGGAGATATGTGATGATCATCATGCTTGAGAAACATGTTTGTCGAGGTATTCTATTAGTTGATGGGAGCCACTCTGAAATTATTCTATTCCTGATTTTTCATGCTAAGAGGGCTCCAACCATCAGGGTAAATATGTTCATTACATTACAAAAATTTTCCAACGGCAATAAGGTCGATGGAAGGATGTTCATCAAATTAGAACAACCTTCTGAGGCTGGTGAGGACAATGTTGTCCTAATAAAATGAAACACCCGGCAGAAGTAGTGCCTAGGGTCTCCAGTCAGATGGGCATGCTGATGAAGCCTTCAGATGTGGTCGCTATCTCCATAATCACAATGTGTAGTTTTTGTTTCTAGGGGCGGTCGGTTGGAGCGAATGATCATACAGGAGGAGGGGGGATCAAAGGCCTTCATCATCATTGTCATGGACTCCACTTTCCAACTTTATTTGGGGGATGGCGAATCCATGGAGGTGTCACGCCGTTATGACCTCTAGNGAGGGTGGATCAAAGGCCTTCATCATCATTGTCATGGACTCCACTTTCCAACTTTATTTGGGGGATGGCGAATCCATGGAGGTGTCACGCCGTTATGACCTCTAGAAGGACCCTACTCCTAGGAGAAGAGAAGCACAAGAATGACAAGCCCATCAAGGGCTTGTTACTGTCGAAAAATGGGGTGGTCTTCCTGGGCCTCCACAAATGAAAGTGTTGCCAGGAGATAGAATTTATGGGTGGGGATCCAAACATAAAATGGACATAAACCTTTGTGCCAGCTGTGAACACAGGAAGAACATGCCATCGAACACAAAATGAACATAAAGATCAGAAGCAGAAGAGGTTATGGATCCAATTCAGCCGGTATGGCAGTGGGGCACGCGCAAAAGGGATAGATTGTTATAGAAGCATCACTGTCAAAGAAAGTGTGCCTTCATCCAGACGTCACAGTGTATTTTGATCCATCATTCCTGTCACTTATTATTGCCTAATTTGACAGTAAATCACAGCAAATGTGCCACCTTAGGTAGTCTACTAGGATTCATTATAATGATTCATGATTTGATCCCCATTTTACAACCGATTTTGATACCCTGTTTCGGGATGTGTCCTGGGGGTAATTTACATTATAAATAGAACCTCCTCAAAGGAGGATAGGGGTTGGACTGACTTTCATTTTTTTTAGGCCTCTGCGTCGGTATTGTAGCTCTACAAAAAAATTTGGGAGTAGTAATGAAAATTCTTCTCTGCGGTTATGAGATTCATCAAGGTGTTTGTATTTAGTTTGTGTTCTCTGTTATATCATTTTTCATGTGTTATTTTCTGCAAAAATGATTTCTAGTTGTACAAGAATATTTCATTTCTTTAAGCGCTCTTCTCGTCAGATGTAGCATTGGTTATGTGTTTGTAATGCTTGTTATGGAATTCATCCACAGTTAGATGCTCCATCTCTTCCATTTCCCTCATTATGTTATTCCAATAAAGGTGTTGGAAGGGATTAATCCATCGATAGGTGATCCTTGTCGTGTTGGGATTTTCTGCTTTCTCCCACCACCACTTAAATATATTTAACTGATTGTTGCGCTTAATTTGCCTCATAATACATAAGAGAAATTCATTTTTCATCATCTGTTGTAACGTCCTTAAATGTTTCAGACTGCGACTCCATCATCCAATGGTTTTATTATTTTTTCGTCTTTCAATCTTTTAATTTACAAACCACTCTATTACAGCAGAAATCTAGCCTTCTGCATGCTTGTTTAAAGCCATATGTATATGTGAATGCCACTGTGACAATGAGAGAGCCCTCTCTGATTGTATTGGATAGAATATAGTCTAAATTTGGTTTAAAAGGGTTACCCCTGTGACTTCCTATTGCAACCATGGGAAAATTACAGGGTGCTAACATCTCAGCGCCATTGTTGGGGACCGACAGAGAAAATCATCCCTAGGATAAAACGACATTGCTTAGTTCTATGACCTGGTTGAGGAGCTGGTCCTAGATACATATTGGTTGTATATGCTCTGGCAACTCCACTCAAATCCTTTGAAGGTGAGTCCACTCGGAACAACGAACACCCAGAAGTTGCAAAGATCTTCATAGGTTCCATGGAGACTCCACTGGGGACAACGAGCCCAATATAGTAAATCCTGGAAGGGCATGGTGAAAAATGAAGTACTTGTATGTTTTTCTCCAAGATATCTTGTACTTCTTGGTACATATTTTCCTATCTTTCCCTGGGCTGGCCAAAACAGTTTTCCAATATCTGTCACGCTCTGGATGTAACACCCCGGTTTTGACCTCGTTGCATTAAATGTACATGATGTATATATTGTAAATGATCATGGTGTGGAGCTAAAGGCCAAGGCCCCACCACTGATCGGTTATGCTATGTTTTGGATTTAAATTTGTCACCAAAGGTATATCGGGGCATGCGGCATACATATTAATTTTATCATCATGTAAATATGCATCTTTAATTAAAACGAACCTGACCAACTACGTTCACGGCAACTAAATTGAGATGGGGGCATGATTTTCACAAGGGTAAGGATGGGGAAATTGTCAAACCTTGGGCCAATGAGGGAAAATACCCATGTGTCTTCTTTCCTTGCCTTACCCAACCACCTTCATTAAGAATTTATGCTGGTATATGGGAGAAGTTATGGCAGTTATTGCTTTTGGGAGTGGGGTGGCAGAACTGTCAGTCCTAGCCTACGAGCTCACTCCACCCATGGACAAACTATCCTTTCCACGCCAGCGCTGAACTGCTCACACCCTTCATTCATTTTCGATCTCATCACTCCTGCGGACACTTTCATTTTTTCTTTTTTCTCCACGATAGTGCTGAAACGCTGATGCACTCCAATTCGCGCCCTCTCCATTTTGTCTATTCATCCACACAAAAGCTGGGAGTTGTTCATCCTCACGTAGGGACCATTGTCTGCTCCTTATCCTCACGCACAGGTATTCTTCTGGCTTGGACTCACACAACGAGCTGGGAGCTATGCATTTTCATCCACGTTTTGCTGTGTTGTTGTGGTCTTCTTTATATTTTGGGACGGGAGTCTGCTCATTTCACGCACAGTTTGGAAGTTGGTATTTTTCTCTTCCTCTGCGTGGTCTATATATGTTTTCTTAGTGATTTCGTTGCCCAGGAATGGCTGTGTTCCCCACGTTTGTTGTGAGCTATGCTCATTGATACATTTCGGGTTGCTGATTTTCCCCACGTTGTTGGCTGTGGTTGTTGTGGTCTTCCTTACATTTTGGGGACTATTGTAAATTTGCTTGAGATTCATTTTGGCCACGATAGGGCCAAGAATGACTCAGAATTTTTCTTCCCTATCTTAAGTTGTATCAGCTGATTGTTTGCATGTGTGCAATGGTTGATCTTCAGACTATGTTGGGAGCAGGGATGGGGGCTTGGTCTGCTTGATAAACCTGGTGGCTGGAAACCACACAAACAGAGCTAGAGGGCTGGCTTTCTTCTCCACAACCCCTGAATAGCACTGGAAGGGAATGTAGGGCCTGAGGGACTGTGTAGTAGAGAAGGGAATGATTCCTTGTGTTGGGTGTGTGTGGGTGTCTTAGAAGCCAGGCTAGTTATGGTGTAGGTGTTCTTGGCTCTGTAATGAGCTCACTAGCTTAGCATTTATCCTTTCCCAACTCCTCAATGGCCTGATAAACCCAATTGTGTTAGCTTGGATGTGTTTTGTGTATCCTTGGCTATGTGTAAGCCTGCTTGTTCCCTTATTCCTTGGAGAATCATGCCTAGCTCGGGGGTGGCAGCGCTGCTGAGAGATTAAGGAGCATGTTGGCCTATGGTTGGGTGGAATGTTGCAGCGACGTAGCTGGTTGCGGAGTGAAGTTTTCATAAGATAAGTGATCTTGTCCATTTTTATTTCTGCAATCATGTTTATTGTTAATGATATGATGAACATGTTAAATGAATGCTTGTGTGAATGCATGTTGATTCTGCTGTGCATGATAAATAACTATAACTGTGTATGTTAAACAATTGCACTTGTGCATGTTTTACTTCAATGCATTTTCCTTCAACATTTTGTTTCAACAATTTTATGTATGTACATGTTCATGGGGCTCTTAGCCCGGATGGTTAACGCCATGGCGTCACGTCCTCCTCGCCGGTCAGAGGGATGGGGACGTGACAGTTAGTGGTATCAGAGCTCTTGTTCCAAGCATGGGCTTGAATGAGCCTTGAATGATGTAGTGACAGAGGTAGTCTTCCTTTCTACCCAGCAGAAATCAGACTAGAAAATTCAGAAAGAGAACAGTTTAAGTGTTGAACAGTCGGAAAGACTTCCGATGTAGTGGAAGAGCTAGTCGGAAAGAATCCCGCTGTAGCGGAAGCGTTAGGTGAAAGCGTGCCCGACAGAGAGTCGTCGGAATGAAATCGAGGAAAATTTTTCTAAGTGTTGGACGACCATCGATGGAAAATAGTCGATCGAGCGTCCGCCGTTGTGGACGGAGAAACAAATACGCACCTGACAGAAAAGTCCTCCGATCGCCGACGCCATCAAGAAGGTTAAGGGCTCAAAATAGTTTACTGTCGGAGGAAGAAAGTGCTCATGCACCTGCCATTGTGGCATCCAAAAGCACTAAGTCCTCCGACGAGAAAGACCACCGATGCTGATTAGGTCATGCCACAGTAGATTTGGTCACCGATCGGAGGAAGATTGAAGACGTTGGGCTGCCATTGTGGCTGTTGATGAAACTTCTTCACCGATGCAAAGGAGAGAATGGAGCCGATCCAGCAGTGAAGAAGAAGGCAAAAAGGAAAAAATTTCGAACATTTTTCTAAGTAAAGAGCGGCCATCGGAAGAAGTTCGTGTTTGGTGTGCCGTCGTTACGGAAGCCAAAGGCACTAGACTGCCAATGAGAAAAGAACACCGACGCCGAAGTTTAAAATTTTTCTAAGGAAGACAACGGCCATCGGAAGAAGTTAGTGTTTGGTGTGCCGCCGATCGAAAGAAGAAAGAAGATCACGTTCCGCCATTGTGGTTGTCCAATGGACTATCCTTCCAAAGGATAGTGGATCCGATCACCGATGGAAAGGGAAAATTGAAAATTTTGGTTAAGTATAAAGACATTGGATAAAGTTAAAGCTTCTGACAGCCGATTGGTATGGTCATTGGAACCCGCAGTGGAATGAATGACCGCTGTTGCGGCTGTCAAAAAAACTAACCTTCCGAAGGGTTAGAAGATCCGATTGCCGACGTGATAGTGCTTAGGGGATCCGACAACCGATGTACAGCAGAAAAAGTTAGTTGATTCAACCGCCGATATAGTGGAGGAATTAGTCATTTTGGCTGCCGAAACGTCGGGTCAATAGTTGAAATGAGATCTGATTCAATAGTTGAAATGGGATCCGATTCTACAAAGAGGAAATTTTGAGTTTTCAGTAGGATTTCTTAACATATTTTGACCGTTTTTTAGTGGGTTTTCAGTGAATTTTCAGGGCTGAAAATGAGAAAGTGGCAGCGATTTCATGTGCGAGGGAAGCCACAAGGGGGAAAGCCCCCTTGAACCCCGTCATCCCCCTTGGACAGATGTTCTTGAGGAAGAAAAATCTAGTATTTGGGCAATTGTTATTTTATGATTATTCCAGGAGAAGGTAAGTAATGCTGGTTTATATCAATGTTATGAATCTAACAGTTGTGTTACTAACACGTTTGCAGAATCATAGAAACCTCCAAGAGCAATATTCCAGGTAGTGCAGTTGATAAACCAGAGGTGGTTCAGTCATGAGAACCCATGATGGGTATGATGCTCGGATTTCTTACGAGCGAGCAGAAGATGTCATAGGAGAAAATGTCCGTAACAGGAATGATGACATTGAGTCTAATGGAAGGAGATTCCAAGAGACACCATCAGATGTTGTAGCCATGATGAGAAGCTTGATTAAGGCCCGGGAAGAGCAGCATCAGTTGAATGCTTCCATGCTGGAGAGTTTGAAAGACTTTCAAAGGAAGATAGACTCTGGATGAGGTACAGCAAGACCAGAAGGCAGTAAGAGCAGTACTAGGAGAAGGAGAAGGACTTCTAGTGGATCATCTGATTCTGAAGAATCCAACGGGGATTCAAGCTCTTCTTTTCGTAAAAGAAAAAGAAAGAGACACCATCGGGATCGCTCTCGAGATGAATTTAAGAAAGCAAAACCTCCTACATTTGATGGTGAGATAAAGATGGGACAAGAAGCTGAAGCTTGGCTTCTTGGGATAAAGAACTACTTTCAAGTGCATGATTACTCAGGAAACATGAAGGCAAGAGTTTCCATATTCAATCTGAATGGAAGAGCATCCATTTGGTGGGAACACTTCAAGCAAGTAAAGAGGATCAGTGAAAGGAGACTTAAGTGGAAGCAGTTCAAGAAGTATTTCAAGCAGAAATACCTCTCTGACAGGTATTATGATGACAAGATTAAGGAGTTCCATGAGCTAAGATTGGGACAGCGAACCATGGAAGAATATGCAAATAAGTTTTTGGAGCTATTGAGGTATGTCCGGTACATCAGAGATGAAAAAGTAAAGGTCCAACATTTTCTGAGTGGATTACCTCAGTCTTACAAAGATAGAATTGAGTTTTATGAACCTAGAACTCTTGAAGAAGCAATAAGGAAAGCTAAGTATTTCTATGAGCAAAGCAAAGGTAAGTCGGATTACCATAAGGCATGGAAGGACAAGAAGAATGAGAAGTTTGACCAAAGAAAGAAAGGTTTCAAACCTTCCAATTTCAGGAATCAGTAAAAGCAGCCATCCCAAGCTGCGAGTAAGCCAGTTGGAGTGACAGGAGAAAATCCTAAAGATCCACAACAAAATAGAGAGACACTTCAATGTTGGAAATGTGGAGGACCCCACATGTGTAGAAATTGTCCACTCGAGAATGAGAGTGTAAGGCCAGCTTACAACATTCAGGAAGCAAAGACAGTGGGTCAAGTAGCAAGGGTAGTCCCTAGGATTTATGCGGCATTGGAGGACCGCCAGGCAGACCACCAGTCAGTTGTGGTTGAGGTAGTAGGTAATATTGTTGAGCAATCTGTTTCTATTTTGATTGACCCTGGTTCTACGCACAGTTACATTACCCCTAGAGTAGTGGAGATTTGTGCTTTTAAGAAAGTAAAGCATAGGAAGTATTGGTTAGTTCATCTAGCCACTGGAACTAAGAGAAAATTCAGTGAAGTGGTAGAAAAATGTCCATTGGTCATGGATGGGTTGGCCACTTGTGTAGATCTGAATGTTCTACCACGTGGTTCCTATGATGTTCTCATTGGAATGGATTGGTTAGAAGCTCACAGGGTGAAGCTTGATTGCTACAATAAGACTTTTGAATGCATGAATGAAGAAGGGAACCTAGTAATTGTGAAAGGTATTCCAAAGGTAATTTCAGTGAGGCAGGTTTTAGCAATGCAGTTAAAGAAGTTCTGTAGGAAGGGTTTCCAGTTGTATGCAGCTTAGATTTTGGAGGAAATGAGAGATGAAACTCCTAGGTTGGAGGACTATCAGGTGCTACAGGAATTCAGGGATGTGTTTCCTAATGAGATTCTAGGACTTCCTGTAAAAAGGGACATTGATTTCACAATTGAACTTGTGCCAGGAGCAGCACCAGTGTCCAAGGCACCCTACAGGATGAGTACACCAGAGATGTTAGAGTTGAAGATGCAACTGCAAGAGTTGTTGGAAAAGAAGTATATCCGACCGAGTGTGTCTCCTTGGGGAGCACCAGTTTTGTTTATCAAGAAGAAAAATGGTACACTCAGGCTATGCATTGATTATAGACAATTGAACAAGGTTACTGTGAAGAATAAGTATCCTTTTCCTAGGATTGATGACCTCTTTGATCAAATGAGAGGAGCAAAGGTATTTTCCAAGATTGACTTCAGGTTTGGTTACCATCAGGTGAGAATCAAGGATGAAGACATTCATAAGACCGCCTTCAGGACAAGGTATGGGCATTACGAGTTTGTAGTGGTACCATTTGGTTTCACAAATGCACCATCTACATTTATGTGCCTTATGAATAGTGTCTTCAGCAGGTATTTGGACAATTTTGTTCTTTTTTTCCTTGACGACATTCTTGTTTATTCTAAGAATGAGGAAGAGCATGAAGAGCAATTGAGATTGACATTGAAATTGCTTAGGGAGCATCAGTTGTATGAAAAATTGAGCAAGTGTGACTTCTATAGAGATAGAATTCAGTATTTGGGTCACATTATCTCAGAGGAGGGTATATCTATGGACCTTGAAAAGATAGAAGCCATTATGAATTGGCCTACTCCAAGAAATGTGACAGATGTAAGATCTTTTATGGGACTTGTAGGATACTATAGGAGATTCATTGAGGGATTCTCCAAATTTGCACATGCCATCACTTCTTTTCAAAAGAAGGGGATGAAGTTCGAATGGACATCGAGGTGTGAAGAAAGCTTCCAGCAGTTGAAGAGTCTTCTCACCAGTGCACCAGTATTGAAGGTTGCCGATCCAGAGAAAGATTTTGTGGTGTGTACCGATGCATGCGAACAAGGGCTTGGAGGAGTCCTTATGCAGGACAACCATGTGATATGTTATGAGTCAAGAAAGCTGAAGGAGCATGAGAAGAACTATGCCACTCATGATCTAGAGCTCGCAGCCATAGTACATGCTCTCAAGATGTGGAGGCATTACTTGATGGGTAGAATATTTGAGCTCAGAACAGACCATTGTGGTCTGAAGTATTTGTTTGATCAGCCTACTCTGAATGCTAGGCAAGCAAGATGGTTGGAATTTTTATGTGAGTTTGATTTTGAAATCAAGCACATAAAGGGAAAGGAAAATAAGGTAGCTGATGCACTCAGGAGGAAGGTGCAAGAAATGCATGTGGCATCTCTTAGTATTTTCCAATCAGATTTGAGGCAGCAGATTGTTAGTCATGCTACTGAAGATGAATTGTATGAGTAGGTAAAAGACAAATTGTAGCAGCAAGGTCTCGAGAAGAGGTATGAGGGATATAAATTGAAAGAAGATGGACTTCTTACGTATAAAGGTAGAATTTATGTTCTAGATGTAGCAGATTTGAGGAGAGTTGTCATGGATGAAATCCATCAAGCTCTGTATTCTGGTCACCCAGGATATCATAAGACAATTGCTACAGCTAGAAAACAGTACTTTTGGCCAGGAATGAAAATGGATATGGCTAAGTACATTTCTAGGTGTATGAAATGTCAACAGGTAAAGTTTGAGCATCAACATCCAGCAGGATTGTTGCAGCGTTTTCCAGTTCCGAAATGGAAATGGGAAGTTATCTCCATGGACTTTATTACATGATTTCCAATGAATTAGAGACAACATGATTCCATCATGGTTGTGGTAGATAGGTTGACAAAGGCAACACATTTTATACTAGTTAAGTCTACGCATAAGACGGATGATATTGCAAAGATCTTTATGAAGGAGATATTCAAATTGCATGGATTGCCGAAGGTAATAGTCTTTGACAGAGATGTCAAGTTCACTTCCAACTTTTTGAAGGGGTTGTTTGCAGATTTGGGTACAAAGCTAAACTTCAACACTGCATACCATCCTCAGACAGATGGTCAAATAGAGAGAGTTAATCAGGTGCTTGAAGATATGCTTCGCATGTATGTGATGGACAAGCCAACCAAGTGGGAAGATTTCTTGCACTTGGTAGAGTTTATTTATAACAATGGACAACAGGAATCCTTGGAAATGAGTCCGTATGAAGCTTTGTATGGAAGAAGGTGTAGGACACCAGTGACTTGGGACAATCCAGTGAACATGATTGTGCTTGGACCGGAATTGCTCAGGGAAATGGAGCAAGAGGTTGTAAAGATTAGGCAGAAGCTGAAAGCAGTGCAGGACATAAAGAAAAGCTATGCGGATAAGCATAGGGTGAACAGGGAGTTCAATGTTGGGGATCATGTGTACCTTAGAGTGAGGGAAAGGAAGAGTTCCTTGAAGCTTGGAAGTTGTGCCAATTTTTAACCTAGATATTGTGGTCTGTTTGAAGTGCTTGAAAGAATAGGGCCAGTTGCATATAGACTTGCATTACCTACTAGCACTAGGGATCATAATGTTTTTCATGTGCTTTACTTAAGAGATATGTACATGATCCTAACCATGTGATAAATTGGGTTGTGATTCAGGTGGAACCTGAGGGAGAGTTCCGAATCGAGCCAATGTGCATCCTCAACAGGAAGGTCACAATGCTCCGGAACCGGGCCATAGGGCAGGTGAACGTGCAATGGGAGCACTACGGACCTAAAGAGGCTACTTGGGAGTTGGAGGATGCCATGCGGTTGGCACATCCATTTTGTTCAATTTTGGGGAACACTGAGGCGATACCAGTGTAGCATTTTGTTCAAATTTTGTAAGCATTGAGGATAGTGCTATTGAAGGGGGAGGGGAATGTAACACCCTGATTTTGAACCCATTGCATTAAATGTACATGATGCTTATATTGTAAATCATCATGGTGTGGAGCTAAAGGCCAAGGCCCCACCACTGATCAGTTATGCTATGTTTTGGATTTAAATTTGTCACCGATGGTATATAGGGGCATGCAGCATACATATTAAGTTCATCATCATGTAAATATGCATCTTTAATTAAAACGAACCCGACCAGCTACGTTCGCGGAAACTAAATTGAGATGGGGGCATGATTTTCACAAGGGTAAGGATGGGGAAATTGTCAAACCTTGGGCCAATGAGGGAAAATACCCATGTGTCTTCTTTCCTTTCCTTACCCAACCACCTTCATTAAGAATTTATGCTGGTAGATGGGAGAAGTTATGGCAGTTATTGATTTTGGGAGTGGGGTGGCAGGACTGTTAGTCCTAGCCTACGTGCTCACTCCACCCATGGACAGACTATACTCTCCACACCAACGCTGAACCGCTCATGCCCTTCATTCATTTTCAATCTCATCACTCCCGCGGACACTTTCATTTTTTCTTTTTTCTCCATGATAGTGCTAAAACGCTGGTACACTCCAATTCGCGCGCTCTCCATTTTGTCTGTTCATCCACGCACAAGCTGGGAGCTGTTCATCCTCATTCAGGGACCGTTGTCTTCTCCTTATCCTCACGCACAGGTATTCTTCTGGCTTGGACTCACACAGCGAGCTGGGAGCTGTGCATTTTCATCCACGTTTTGTTGTGTTGTTGTGGTCTTCTTTATATTTTGGGACGGGAGTCTGCTCATTTCACGTACAGTTTGGAAGTTGGTATTTTTCTCTTCCTCTGCGTGGTCTATATATGTTTTCTCGGTGATTCTGTTGCCCAAGACGGGCTGTGTTCCCCATGTTTGTTGTGAGCTGTGCTCACTGATACATTTCGGGTTGCTGATTTTCCCCACGTTGTTGTCTGTGGTTGCTGTGGTCTTCCTTACATTTTGGGGACTGTTGTAAATTCGCTTGAGAGTCATTTTGGCCGCAATAGGGCCAAGAATCACTCAGAATTTGTCTTCCCTGTCTTAAGTTGTATCAGCTGATTGTTTGCATGTGTACAATGGTTGGTCTTCAGACTGTGTTGGGAGCAAGGATGGGGGCTTGGTCTACTTGATAAACCTGGTGGCTGGAAACCACACAGACAGAGCTAGAGGTATGGATTTCTTCTCCATAACCACTAAATAGCACTGGAAGGGAATGCAGGGCCTGAGGGACTTTGTAGCAGAGAAGGGACTGATTCCTTGTGTTGGGTGTGTGTGGGTTTCTTAGAAGCCAGGCTAGTTTTGGTGTAGGTGTTCTTGGCTTTGTAATGAGCTCACCAGCTTAGCATTTAGCCTTTCCCAACTCCTCAATGGCCTGATAAACCCAACTGTGTTGGCTTGGATGTGTTTTGTGTATCCTTGGCTATGTGTAAGCCTTCTTGTTCCCTTATTCCTTGGAGAATCATGGCCATCTCGGGGGTGGCAGCGCTGCTGAGAGATTAAGGAGCATGCTGGCCTATGGTTGGGTGGAACGTTGTAGTGACATAGCTGGTTGCGGAGCAAAGTTTTCATAAGATAAGTGATCTTGTCCATTTTTATTTTTGCAACCATGTTTACTATTAATGATATGATGAACATGTTAAATGAATTCTTGTGTGAATGCATGTTGATTCCACTGTGCATGATAAATAACTATAACTGTGTATGTTAAACAATTGCACTTGTGCATGTTTAACTTCAATGCATTTTCCTTCAGCATTCTATTTCAGCAATTTTATGTATGTACATGTTCATGGGGCTCTTAGCCTGGATGGTTAATGCCATGGCGTCGCATCCTCTTCGTCGGTCGGAGGGATGGGGATGTGACACTGGAGAAGACCCTAAGTCCACCCATGTATATCCTTCTTTAAGGACCGAGAAATCCCCTTCACCATGTACATATGATTTGGAACAAAACCCCTATTCTAAGCCCTGCAAGGAAAATAATGATCCCTATGAGATTCATGAGGATACTATTGACCCTACGCCCTTTTCTAAGGTCCCAGACAAGGATATCCAATCCTCATTTGATCTAGAATTCCCTCTTCCCTCCCCTAAATGGTTCATATTAAACTCTATGGTAAAATGACCATTTTCCGCTATGACCTTATCCTCCCCGAATTCATAGCTCCAAGATCCTCAATCATTCAGTTCTATAGTCCCTCTTGAAATCCATACTAAAACCCCAACAAAGGATACATGGTTTTCCCCCATACTTCTCACTTCAGTCCTCCATGACCTTCCCCAGGGTTACGCCCAAAGGCTTAAAAAATTTACTAGTAATATATTCGGGTACACAAGCTACTCCCAAAATACCAAACACCAAGAGTAGCCACTCACACAAATAGATCATATATCAACACACCAATATTTTGACGTGGTTAAAACCCTTGAGAGGGTAATTGTCCATGGCCCCAGCCAAATAGCTACTTTGAGCAATTTATTATGCAAAAGAAGGAAAGTTATAAATGAGCTTCTCATAATCGATCAACTAGCCAAGGACCCTCCATGCTCTGTAAATAGAGATCATGGACCAATTGAGTGTTAAGCCATGGATCAAGGGTAGGTATGATCTAAGAGAATTTGAACCGTCAGATCACTTTATGTCTAGACTATATCATGACCGTCGGTTAGAATATTTACAAATTCATACTAATGCATACTAAAGAAACACACTTTACCTAACATATATATTACACAAGTTGACCTTAACTAACTCCTAAGTTTCTAAATATCCTAACACCCTCCCTTAAGAACAAGTTGGAATAGGATTGAAGGATTTACAAAGGTGACACTATTAGGAGAAGGAAGGAGGAATTAGAGCCTATCCCCCCTTATCGTCACATTCCTAAACTCCTAACATAGATCAAAGTTTAGAAAACTTCACTTCTGTAAGAGACTTGGTGAAGATGTCTCCAACTTGATCATCTGTAGGGCAATAGAGCATTTCAAGAACATGATCATGAACAAGATTTTTGATGAAGTGCATATGTATCTCAATGTGTTTGTTGCATTGATGTAGAACTAGATATTTGGCAAGCTTGATGGCACTTTTATTGTTGCACCAAAGTGGAGTAGTTTGTTGCTGCTCAAATCCAAACTCTGAAAGAATCTGTAGAAGCCATAAAGCTTCCTGACTGGCATTAACTGCGATTCGATATTTTGCTTCTGTTGAAGAAAGAGAAAGAGATTTTTGTTTCTTACAAGCCTAAGTGATAGGTCTAGATCCTAGACTGAAAACATAACCTGCAGTAGAATTTTGATCATCGGGATCACTGGCCCAATCTGAATCAGTGAAACCAACCAACAAAGTTTCCCCCCTGTACTATAATGAATCCCAAACTGAATTATACCTCGAATATATCGAAGTATTTTTTTTTTCTGCTTTCCAGTGACTTTCATGAGGTGTTTGCATATAACTAGCAACATGACCAATGACAAAGAAAATGTCAAGATGGGAATGAGTCAAGTATAAGAGACTACCAGCAAGTTGGCGATACAAGGTGGCATTTACTTCTGGTGAAGTACAAGTGGCAGAAAGGTTGACTCTAGAATGGAAGGGAGAAGGGGTTGGTTTACAATATTCCATGTGAAAGTGACAAATAAGGTCACAAGCATACTTAGACTAGGAAATAAATATTCCTTATTTGGTTTGCAAGACTTGGAGATGAAGAAAATAATGCAAATGTCCTAAGTCTGACATTTCAAAATTTTGCTTAAGACTAGATTTCACATGGGTTAAAATTTTAGGGTCACTACCAGTAAGGATAAGATCATCAACATAAAGAACAAGTATGATGAGATGGTTTCCTACTTTCTTGGTATAGACATTGGGGTCAGAATGGAATCTAGAAAAACCAATGTCAAGGAGAAAGCTATCCATTTTGGCATACCAAGCTCTAGGAGCTTGCATAAGGCCATATAAGGATTTTTTAAGGCGACAGACAAGGATAGAGTTATCTTGAACATACCTAGGAGGTTTTTCCATGTAAATTTCTTCCTATAAATCACCATGTAAGAATGCATACTTGACATCCATTTGATGGAATTCCTAGTTATGTAAGGCTGCAAGGGAAAGAACAAGGCGGATGGAGTTCATTTTTGCGACATGAGCAAAGGTTTCAGTGTAGTAAATCCCTTCAACTTGGGAAAAACCTTTGCAACTAACCTTGCCTTAAGTTTTTCAACACTTCCATCTGATGCATACTTAGTTCTATAGACCCATTTACATCTGACAAGTTTTCTTCCTTTTGGAAGAGGAAAAAGATCCCAAGTATCATTCTCCATTAAGGAACGATATTCTTCATCCATAGTTGCACCCCAATATGGATTTCCTGAAGCTTTTGCAAAGGTTTCTGGATCATTCTCAGAAACTTGAGCCAAAAGAGAAGAGGCTCACTGAAATTGAGAACATGTTCGATGTTGATCTCTAGGATCACCGGAAATATCACCAGCTGCTTCACATGTTGAACAAACCCATCGAGTAAGCATTGGTGGTGGTGCAACTGGAGGAACATGAGTAGGCGGAGGTGTATTTTCATCCTCACTATCATCATAAAAAATTGGAGTTGTAAATCTGCTAAGGAAGTTGGAAGGAGAAGAAATCACAATCGCCAAGTTAGGCTCACATGCCAAGAGATTTTCTTCAAATTTAACATCTCTTCTAATGATTATATTATGAGAATGTGACTGAAGAAGTCTATAACCTTTTACATTTTCAGAATATCCAAAAAATATGCAGTTTTCACTTTTAGGCTTCAATGCTTTCCGTTTTTCATCTGGAATGTGAGCCCATGCTTCACTACCAAACACACGGAAGTGACTTCCATCTGGTTTAATTTTACTCCATGATTCTTCTGGTGTTATACATTGTAAAACTTTAGTGAGTGTGTGATTAATTATGTAATTTGCATAGTTTATGGCCTCAACCCAAAATTGAAGACTTAGTCCCTCAGATTGGATCATACAATTAGCCATTTCTTTTAAAGTGTGGTTCTTTTGTTCAACTACACCCTTTTATTGTGGTGTATATGGAATAGTGTGTTGTTGTTGGATTCCTTGTTTAGTGCAAAAAGTAGTGAACTTTTTGTTAACATATTCTCCTCCATTGTCAGATCTTAACTTAATAATTTGATGACCAGATTGTTTTTCAACAAGGGCCTTATAGGCCAAGTGTTAGGATATTTAGACACGTAGGAGTTAGTTAAGGTAAACTTGTGTAATATATCCGTTAGGTAAAGTGTGTTTCTTTAGTATGCATTAGTATGCATTTGTAAATATTCTAATCCGACGGTCACGATATGTTCTAGACATAAAGTGATATGACGGTTCAAATTCTCTTAGATCATACCTACCATTGATCCATGGCTTAACACCCGATTGGTCTATGATCTCTATTAAAAGAGCATGGAGGGTCCTTGGCTAGTTGATCAATTATGAGAAGCTCATTTGTAACTTTCTTTCTTTTGCATAATATATTGCTCCAAGTAGCTATTTGGCTGGGGTTTTAGACTATTTCCCTCTCAAGGGTTTTAACCACGTGACAAACATCGGTGTATTGATATGTGATATGTTTGTGTGAAGTGGTTCCTCTAGGTGTTTAGTATTTTGGGAGTACCCTGTGTACCTGAACATGGTATCAAAGCATTTATGAAGAGTCGCTTCCGATTTTGATCAAGATCTGGAATCGATGTTGCCGAAACTTTGAAAGGGTTTCTAGTTCTAAAGTTTCTATGCATTTTTGGGATGTAGGAGCTATCCCATTATGTCTGGAGCATTGTTTCCATTGAAAAATAGTTTTTGTTTCATCAAAAATCGTTTCCGTTTGATCTAAAAACACCCATTTCGACAAATCTGAAGGTATAATGTTACAGTGACGAATTTGTTTTATTTTTTTTTAAATCTCTTATATTTTATGAGTTTTATTATTAGATATTTATTGTTTTAGTCTCATCCTATTTCCTTCTCTGGCTATGTATGCTCTTTGCTGTGCACCTTGCGCAATCGCGGCCAATCAGAAAGAGAAAGGGAAAGTTTTGTTTTCTTGTCTTCTCGACTATCTATGCTCTTTGCTGTGCACCTTGTGTGATTGCGGAAAATCAGAAACAATGAGAAAACTTGAAAACGTATACTTTCCGGGTAAGCTAACCAAGATCTAACCCCATAGCGTGGAAAAGTTTTTTTTGTTTTTGTTTTTCATTTTTTTTTGTGATTTGCAGGAAAAAAAAGGCAAGCACAGAGAACGAGAGAGAAGAGTAAAAACAAAACTCCTTCCTCTTTCCATTCTTTTACATACCTTTTAAACTTAGCTCACTTGGTTCAAGGTTGCTTTATTCCTTAATAGGTCTTGAATTCAATTCTTATTAAAGTACTTTTTAGTGCATGCAATTTCTATTTTCAAGTGCATCTCACTTTATTGTAAAATTGCATCTCACTTAAATAAAATAAAATAAAAAGTGAGTCACTTAAGTCTTTAATTTATTGCGGTACTATTTAAAAGTAACATTATTGTAAAAGTGAACATCACTTGTTTAACAAAAGTGATTCATGTAAAAACAACTTTCTTGTAAGTGATTTTCAAAGGTTCATATTGGGAAGAATAGGGTTCTTTTTATTAGTTGGCCAAGTTAATATCTGCCACGTCACTATTGGGGACATCTTCAACATTTTCTTTGATCAAGCATAACTTCATCATCCAAAATCAGTTTTCGGTGCCATTTTTTTTAAACAACCTAATTTTTTGAGCTCTTTGCATCCAGACAGTTAGTTTCTATTCTTTCAGCCATTATTTTACAGTATGCCCACCCCTTTTGATATTATACTTACCAGTTCTAACTATTTGTCATGGAAATCTCGTATGGAGGATGTTCTACGAAGTAGGAGACTTTTCAGAATTACCTCAGGGAAAGAAACGGAACTCATTGATGATGATAAGAAAATAAAATGAGAAAATAGATGTGATGAAGCTCATGGATTGATTGGGATGTCGATCTCTACTGATTTGTGATTCCACATATCTGGAATTGATGAACCTGATAAAGCTTGTGAAAAGTTGGAATCTGTGTTTGGTAAACACAATGAAATTCGAAGCTATCAACTTGAGAATGAGTTAATTTCTTTGAATCCAAGTGATTTTTCATGCATTCAAGACTATTTATCTAAGTATAAAACTCTTAGAATATTATGTGAAGAATGCAAGATTAAGAAAGAAGACAAACAATGTATTTATCATATTCTTTCCAAACTTGGACATGCATATTCTGTTTTTGTATCTACATTTTACTCCATGAAAGAATCCTTGACTGAAGCTAGTTATCAAGAGCCTAGTCTTGAATCCTTTTGTGATTCCTTAATTAGAGAGCAAGAGAAGCTTATTCATCTTAGAATAATTAACAATGCAGATACATCTGGGAAAGCCCTATTGTCCCAACAGAAAGAAAAGTCTAAGCCTCCCAAGAAACAAAATTTTTGCAATAATAAGCCAAACAAGGGTTCCAAACCCTCTCAATCAGCTCCTTTAAAAAATGACAAAGGATCTAAGACAAAAGGAAAGAAGACTGAGTGTCATTGCGATTTTTGTGGGAAAGATAATCATGACGAATCTAAGTGTTTCAAGAAGATGGAATCCTTGGAAGCAACAATGAAGAAGCATCACATAAACCTAGATTTGTCTTCAGAATCTACCTCTCATGGACATGCACTTTGTGCTTCTGGTTACTCTTATACTACATCTTCTTATTCTACTTCAAATGAATGGTTTATTGATTCTCAAGCATCTTATCATATGGCCAAGGATCAAGCTATCTTTTCTACTATGCATGAATGTAACACCAAACAAATACTTGTTGGTGATGATAGATATATAAGTGTTGTAGGATCTGGAACAGTTCCAGTAGAAAATTGTCATTGCAGTGATGTACTATGTGTTACAAAAATTTCTTGCAATTTGTTATAAGTCTATCAAATTACTCATTCGGGTGAGGGTAAAACTGTGACGTTTACACCTCACCAAGTTGTAATCAAGGATTTTAAAAATACTCAAAATGTCCTTGCTACTAGAGCTGTTGATGATATTACCGGGTTGTACAAATTTAACAACTTTGGGTCATCACCTTTTCCTTCAGTTTTTGTTGCTCATAGTGATAACTTGAGCAAACTTTGGCATGAGCGATTTGGTCACTTAAATTATTGTTCATTGCAACAACTATGTAAATACAATATGATGACTAGTCTTCCGATGGTATCTTGCAAGGATGGTGTTTGTTCCAGTTGTGTACTTGGAAAACATCATCAAGACAGTTTTGACAAACGTGCCTCTTGGCACGCCTCAGTTCCCTTGGAGCTTGTGCATAGTGATTTGTGTGGTCCTCTTCCATCTGCTTCCTTTTCTAGTTTCAAATATTTCTTAACTTTCATTGATGACTACTCCATACACACTTGGGTTTACTTCCTAAAACTTAAGAGCGAAGTATTTAAAATGTTCTTGGCGTACAAGGCCCTTGTTGAAAAACAATTTGGTTATCAAATTATTAAGTTAAGATCTGACAATGGAGGAGAATATGTTAACAAAAAGTTTGCTACTTTATGCACTGAATAAGGAATCCAACAACAAAACATTGTTCCATATACACCACAACAAAATGCTGTAGATGAATAGAAGAACCGCACTTTAAAAGAAATGGCTAATTGTATGATCCAATCTAAGGGACTAAGTCCTCAATATTGTGTTGAGGCCATAAATTGTGAAAATTACATAGTTAATCACACACCCACTAAATTTTTACAAGGTATAACACCGGAAGAATCACAGAGTAAAATTAAACCAGATGTAAGTCACTTCCGTGTGTTTGGTTGTGAAGCATGGGCTCACATTCTGGATGAAAAATAGAAAGCATTGCAGCCTAAGAGTGAAAAGTGCATATTTGTTGGATATTCAGAAGATGTAAAAGGTTATAGAATTCTTTAGCCACATTCTCATGATATGATCATTAGAAGAGATGTTAAATTTGATGAAAATCTATTGGCCTGTGTTATAGTGGATTTCACCACTCTAGGTGAATCACACCTTGTATGGCCTTCCCCTATCCCGCTGCAGAATCCTTAGCCCCTATGGACCACTTTTTGTCCTTTGATGTTTCCTTGATCATCCCTAAAAACACATGAAAAATGCTATACGTGAATTTTAACCTTATAAGCGCGTACATACGCGGGTCTGAGCCATATAACCACGTACATCAGGATCTGTAAATAATCCAAATCCTTTTGGAGTTTTCCTTGACATGGATCTGACTCATTTGACTCCTGGCCTTCCATATGCCTTGAGATCGCTCGGATTCGACCTTTCATTACCCCTTTGAAAATCTATATAAGGAACCCCTTGGTACATTGAAGGCATAAGAGAGAATTGAGAGCATCGAAAATATAGTCCATTGTTGCCGAAACTTATGCTTGAGTCTGCATCCCTTTGTCCCTTGGAGCACTTTTGTGTTCTTCCCAAGCTTTCCTTTTGCTTGTGAGCTTGCTATCGAGAGATGGAGGATTGAAGTGGTGGAGGCCCAAGTGGGGGATTCAGTTTCTCCGGTTCGTAGACGTGCCATCAGAGGTTGTATCTTGTAATCTCTGATTTATATTAATAGAAATATCTTTTCCTGTCTAATGATGTGTATTTGAATGAATATTTTATCCATGGGATTATGTCAAATTCTTTTACATTATTGATTATATATGCTAGAATAGATCTAACACCATGATATATAGAATGCTTGTATTGTTTACTTGTTGTTGAGGAAGTAATATAGCAATTTAAGCTGAAGATTGGAAAGCGCAACGGGGATCTACTTCAACCGTCTGGAATAAGGTACGAGGTCTAATCCTTTAGTGTTAGACATTTTATTTCTATTGCATATTGGGAAAGATTGATTTCTGGAGTCAATCTGTCTGTTGTGGTACCCCAAGCCATAGGAATTTCTCTCCGTAATAGAATTGGCAACTCCGTTGGGGAGTTCCTAGTCATTTTGCCTTTGGGGGTTTTTATCAGTACAATGGGATTGATATTATTGACTTGCTCTTTGTTTCTCCTTGTTTCTGGGTTGCATTTTATAGTATGTTCATCCATTGACGCTCCCCTTTATTTGTTTGACCCTTGGCCTACTTTTTACCACTGCCTTCTCTATATACGCAGGTTTTTGGCCAAAAGTCACGTACATATGCCTATATACGCAGGTTTTTGGCCAAAAGTCGCGTACATATGCCCATCCACATAGATTTTTGGCCAAAAGTTGCGTATATATGCAGCTATTCTTTAAACAGTCACGTACATCCTCCCTTTTGGTGATTTTGATGTTATGGGAAGTTGTTGGGTGGGTTGTGAGTGTGGTTGGGTCTTCCTTGGGTCTAATGTTGTCTGTTGGATGCTTCTTTTGTGACCAGAGACCGCTTTTTCATTGATTTTTCTTTGAAAGTAGTTTTAGTCATTTTTCCTTTTTGTTTTGCCATTAGTGCATTACTCTTTTTGTCTTGGTGTCTTGCTAGGCTTGTCTTTTATACTTGCTGCAGAGACTGAGAGTTTTAAATGACTTTTATTGCATTTTTCATTCTTTTATATTGAAAAATACAAAGTAGTTGCATCTTAGATATGTATTTGAGGAGGTATTTGCATTGGATTGCTTGGATGAGAGTTGTCTTTAGGCTTTCATATAGGAAGGATTGCATTGGAATTTGGAAAGGAATATATATTTATGCATCTCATGTAGTGGCATACCCTATTTTTCATTTGACAAAGATTGCATTGTTTGTTATGGTGTGCACTTTTATTTCACTGCTGAGTCTTCATATCACTAGTTGCACGGCCATTTCCCTTTGAGTAATTACAACCAATTAAAATCAACGCTAAATTAAAATGAACTACACTCTTTTCTTTTCTAGGGTGCACCAACAAGCTTAGGTTTTAGGATCTTGGAATAGTTCATTGTAAGTCAATTCTCCAAGATCACTAAACAACAACATCTAGGTGTCTGTCTAGGTGAGTGTGTGAAATCCTTGGTATAACCAGTGTTCTCAAGATCCTCCTCTCAAAAGGGAGTTAAGCACGAGGCATCGTGAGCGGTTATTGATTGGGATGACCCCTAGTCATAACTGAGTAGCACCGGAGATATTTCCAGGATTGTATTCGTATATGGGGGCTCTTTCGAGAGTTTT
>LPNX010403130.1:614253-664719 GCA_001517045.1 Pseudotsuga menziesii
CACCCTGCCCATATGGTCAATCCTGCCTGCAAATGTTCACCTGAGCATTGATTATATTGAGGTGACCTTAGTGGCCTTACCTAGGATATCGAGAGGGTACTTCGCAGAGGTTATTCTGCAGGTGTCCTGGCCAGGTAGAGGTCAGACAACACAATTTCTATATGCGTTGAAGCTGAGGGCCACTATAATTGGTTACGTACCTCTACTTGTAGTGTATGGGAGTTTCGAGCCTCTCCTAGGTGAGACATACCTACTACATTCGAGAGCTCACATATCCTCCCCTTGGTTTGCTTGTATTTTGGCTGTAGATTTTCTTAGGAGTGTGTTCTTTGTGCACTAGTTGGACTTTGGGATCGTGGTTACTTGAGTATATTTATGCTCTCTTGAGTTTAGGTCCTTTTATTTTTGGCATGCCTGGTATCTTATCACCCGTCCTTGGTCCTAGTACGGACTCTGGTGTCATACTTGGGGGCATCACAGCCCCTTGCCATGCTCATAGATTTGGGAATGGTCATATTCCATCCTCTACTCCATTTATGGAGGATTTTTACTCCCTTCACTTGGTCTTTACACCAGTGGTCACCCTCATGGGGGTGGTAGTGGATGCGTGAACGTTGGGTCTACACCTTAGTTTCCTTTTTATGTCTCATCGTTCACCGCATTGTTTCCTTTGGGTACTGTTGTCATGATCATTCTTCCCTATATCCTATAGTGTGGATTCTTTATTAACTATTTTGGGTTGTTTTGGTCTAATATGGTTGTCATGTAGGATCCAGTTTTTGTACACTCTCTCTGAGGTTTCGACTCGTTCGTGCCTATCACAGGTATTATGTCTGAACTAGCATATATGTTAGGATATCACATCTGCTTGCACTTATGCATTGCCTTATGACCGTTCCATATTAACCTTAGGTACTAACCCATTCCATGGTATCATGGAACCTCCATGCTGCTGTTAGAAGTGGTACTATGTGAATGGTAGATCTTTCCTATACATGGGTGTCCTAGTTAGCTCCCCTTTGCATTTGTTTCCCATGCCGTGAGTCCTCTCTTAGGTCCGGGAGTCCGTTGTATAGTACTACCATGACATTTCGCAAGAGCCTCATACTCCTCTTGATCTTATGCTGGCCTTTTCCCTCAGGACTCCCTCATGTCAAGTTGTGAATGCATTATCATGAGCTTTTCTTGCCTTATTCAGCTTTATGCCGGCTCCCCCAACATTGCGTTTCAGCCATATAGCCCAAGCTTGTCTCATGTCTAGCCATGCAGAGCCATTTTTATATCCTTTGCAGCTTGATTCCCTTTTACCGGGAGGGGATTTTCCCCCGAGTGTCGATATCCTACACATGTATCCTTGCATTGAGCATAGGTATGTTCCATTGCTTGGAAATAGTTTTTTTTCCCTTATGACACTCGTCTCCTCCTAGTTTGTAACTATAAAGCTAGTTTATTCTTTTTTCAAGCTTTTCAAATAACTGAAAAAGTCCAAAAAAAAATCAAAAAACCAAAAAGACGGACAAGGAAAGATGTTATCTTTGGCAGCAGTCAAGTCATGTCGCCTTTGAACAGAGCACTGTATATCACATCCATTCGTTGGGTTATAGTTTGACTTTAGGAGCTGTACTAGTTTATATGAGTTTATGTCCATTGACTGGTTAAGATTCCAGTCCCTATGGAGCCTCTGTTGATGCCTCCTGTGTCACAGAGATGTACCAGTTTGTATATCGAGTCTATGCTGCCTTCATTCAGTCACCATATGCCGTTATGCTCTTGTTCGAAGGAAGTTGAAACCTGAGTCGGCCATTCCTCAGTTATCTTGACTTTGCATGTCGGCCATTCCCGGTACAGTTACTGGTTCGTGCACCTATGATCAAGTCCTTCCACATTATACATCCTTGATGAGTACCTCTTGTTGGATGATGGGGGATGACTTAATGCCCTCCTTCCAGCGGATTTCATCCCATCGACTTAAGATCATTTATTTTGGGATTGGAGTCTAGAGTCATTTTTGAGTGCCTTGAGACTTGTAGTCATCGGTGGAAGGTTCTCTCGCCATCGACAGTTTCTTGGGAATACATCAATGTCCCCTGATCAATGGATCCTTTCAAGTGTTAGACCTCAACGCATTTATTCACACTTGTTAGTTTGCACTCTAGTACCTTGATTCCCATTTTCATTATCAGTGGGTGATATCGTGTCTATTAATGGTATACATTAATGACCGGTAATTAGACGATGGAATACTATGTTCGACCTTGACACCTCTATTCGTATAGTAGGACATGTACTTGTAGCGGTTTGTGTAGAAGACCTTCCAGATTGGTGGCATCCCTTATATGCTACCTCCTTGATCGTGCTAGTTTTCATGAGATTTCAGCTCTCGTGACTTGATTCCAGTGTATGTAAGAAATTTCCAGCCACTATGGAGATCTTGATCTATTATATATCTTCAGCCATTTTGGAGATCATGGTCCTTTGTATATCTTCATCATGGAGATTCTGATATATGTATATTCTACGTGGCGATGACCACATATGTGATATCATGTATCATGCCTATTCATGGCCATTGTACTCTTATGTATTTGGGACTGCTATATGTATTTGCAGTTATATGTAGAGTTGTATTATTGTACTATGCTTATTGGGTGGCTGGTATTCCATTTGGGATCCTTCATCACTCCACTTCTGGGATGGACTTAAAATTTATTTCGGCCATCGTATAACCCCTCTGATCTCATACATTAGGGGGCATATGTTATAGCGAATTTCACCACTCTAGGTGAATCACACTTTGTATGGCCTTCCCCTGTCCCGCTGCAAAATCCTTAGCCCATATGGACCACTTTTTGTCCTTTGATGTTTCCTTGATCATCCCTAAAAACACATGAAAAATGCTATACGCGATTTTTAACCTTATAAGCACGTACATACGCGGGTTTGAGCCATATAACCGCGTACATTGGAATGTGTAAATAATCCAAATCCTTTTGGAGTTTTCCTTGACATGGATCCGACTCATTTGACTCCTGACCTTCCATATGCCTTGAGATCGCTCGGATTCGACCTTTCATTACCCCTTTGAAAAGCTATATAAGGAACCCCTTGGTACATTGAAGGCATAAGAGAGAATTGAGAGCATCGAAACTATAGTCCATTGTTGTTGGAACTTATGCTTGAGTCTGCATCCCTTTGTCCCTTGGAGCACTTTTGTGTTCTTCCCAAGCTTTCCTTTTGCTTGTGAGATTTCTATCGAGAGATGGAGGATTGAAGTGGTGGAGGCCCAAGTGGGGGATTCAGTTTCTTCGGTTCGCAGACGTGCTGTCAGAGGTTGTATCTTGTAATATCTGATTTATGTTAATAGAAATATCTTTTCCTGTCCAATGATGTGTATTTGAATGAATATTTTATCCATGGGATTATGTCAAATGCTTTTACATTATTGATTATATATGCTAGACTAGATCTAACACCATGATATATAGAATGCTTATATTGTTTACTTGTTGTTGAGGAAGTAATATAGCAATTCAAGCTGAAGATTAGAAAGTGCAATGGGGATCTACTTCAACCGTCCGGAATAAGGTACGAGGTCTGATCCTTTAGTGTTAGACATTTTATTTCTATTGCATATTGGGAAATATTGATTTTTGGAGTCAAGCTGTCTGTTGTGGTACCCCAAGCCATAGGAATTTCTCTCCATAACATCCCGTGAGCCTAACTTGGTAGGTGTGACATCTTTGGCCTACGAGCCTGATTCGGTGATTGTTCCTTCTTCTTCTTCCAATTTCCTTGACAGGTTTCCAACTCCAGTTTCTGATTATGACAGTGAGGATAAAAATCCACCTCCTCCTGCTCATGTTCCTCTAGTTGCAACAACACCAATCCTTCGTCGATGGGTCTGTTCAACATGTGAAGCAGCTGGAGATCTTGCCGGTGATCCTAGAGATCAACGTCGAACACATTCTCAGTTTCAGCAACCCTCTTCTCTTTTGGCTCAAGTTTTAGAGAATCATGATCCAAAAAGTTTGTAGAATCTTCAGGAAATCTAGATCGAGATGCAACTATGGATGAAGAATATCGTTCCTTAATGGAGAACGATACTTGCGATCTTATTCCTCTTCCAAAAGGAAGAAAACTTGTCAAATGTAAATGGGTCTACAGAACTAAGTATGCCTCAGATGGAAGTGTTGAAATACTTAAGGCAAGGTTAGTTTCTAAAGGTTTTTTCCAAGTTTAACAGATTGACTACAATGAAACCTTTGCTCCTGTCACAAAAATGAACTCCATCCACCTTGTTCTTTCCATTAAATCCTTACATAACTAGAAAGTCCATCAAATGGATGTCAAATCTGGCTTCTTACATGGTGATTATAGGAGGAAATTTACATGGAACAACCTCCTGGATATGTTCATAATAACTCTAGCCTTGTCTGTCACCTTAAGAAATCCTTATATGGCCTTAAGGAGGCTCCTAGAACTTGGTATGCCAAAATGGATAGCTTTCTCCTTGACACTGGTTTTTCTAGATTCCATTCTAACCCCAATGTCTATACCAAGAAAGTAGGAAACCATCTCATCATACTTGTTGTTATCTCCCAAAATAAATTTATTTTAATAGTATGAATAATTCGAGTCATGTTATGAAAGATTTAAAGATGACTAACAAATTGAAGGTCTCTAATTTTGCTATGGTTGAAGAAATTGGAATTTTTAGCTTTCGGAGGCTTAGGCAGGGTTCTTAACATCTCATTAGCCACTGAAAGGATTTGCTTTTGGTAGCTAACAGTTTAACACGTGATAAACGTTAACCACCAAAAGCAGGCCCGATCGAGTAAATGGTAAAACCACTTTCGGTGGATTAGGTGAGACTTCAAACAACTCATTAGCCACTGAATATTGTTGCTTTCGGCAGCTTACTGAATAGTCCAAGAAGGGAGTTAACCACCAAAATTAGGAAAATAGCGTTGGGGAAAAATTGGTTTTGGTGGCTTAGGTGAAAGATTCGATGTTTCATTAGCCACCAAAAGGCCGATCTTTTAGCGGTTAAAAGGGATATTCAGAGAGACCACTATCCACCAAAAGCTGAGTTCTACAGCAACATTGGGAAAATGGTTTTGGTGGATTGGCAGAAAAGGTTAGAATTTTGTTAGCCATCAAAAGCCTTGTTTTCGGTGGCTAGCAGATAAATTCCTAAAGGCCCTTAACCACCGAAAAGGTAAAAAGAAAGAAACGGTTAGAAACCTATCAAATTAGAGCCCGTCAGCAAAACAATGATCGTCAAAGGGAATGCTAAACCATCGAAAGGACAAGAAGTTGCATCAAGGCATGAGGAAATGAGTGAGGAGGTCTTTGTTAAACTGATAAGGACTGATGTGAGTTGAAACCCTCCTTCTCCCTCCATCTGTCCAAAGAACTATAGACAATCCCCAATGGGTATCCAAGTGGATTTTAACATGATTTCTGGGAAAGAGTCGTGAAAAGATCAAATAGAGCCATCACCCTCTGACCTAAGCATCAATCATGTAGTTGAAAGCCCTCATAATCAGTGCCCATTCTTCAATACACTCCACCTTCAACTTTAGCATTTCTCACCACCAGAAAACCATCTCTGAGAGGCAGCCTACTAAAAACACTATTCCACAGAGCTTGAGTTGATTGTTGCAGGTACCGAGGAGTGACAATCAGCAAATGAAGAGGGGAGGGCCTGCTCTCAGGAAAGAGTTGGGAGACATTAGCTACCTGGAAGCACATCCATAAGTCTGCCAATTTTTCAAGGATGCTGGCTACTATAGGTTTTGTGAGAATATTTAAGGTTCACACCAGCAGGTGGCTGAGGCATTTTCTCTCTATTTCTATGCCTCCAAGGAATTCATAGGAAAAAAGGAATTCCTGATAGATGAAACCCTAATTACTGAAGTGATTGAACTCCCTAGCACAGGAGAGAAGTGGTTTAAAACCACAATACCAAAGGATGTAGAGTTCAGATCTTACCTGACGCCTGAACATAGAGGGGTGGTGTAAAATAAAAGTGTACCATCCTCCTGGCTAGAAGAGAGGTGGTAGAACCTGCTAATGGCCATTGTGTTCTACATAACATGTGAAGGGAGATACAACAGGGCCATGATTCACCATTTTAAATTGATGAACCACTTCACAGGGAAAAGCCCACTAAATTTGCCTTTCTACTTACATAGGAGCTTGGCAAAAATGGCACACCAGGTGAAGGCTCAGCCAACCAAGATTGCTGGAAAACTATCTCGTCATGGTATTATCCAACTTCTGATCCAACAATTATTGAAGAGGAGAAATATGGCATGGGATTATTTCTTATTTTGGAATGGTTTTGAAGCAGGCCTGCAGCCAGAAGAAAAGGGGAAGTCTCCTGCTAAAAATTCCAGCACACTAAGGAGTAGGAAAAGAAAGAGAAGGGCTATATCCCCAGCAATAGCAGAACAACCTCCTTCCTCTTCCAAATCCAAAAAGGCCAAAAGAAACTTGGATTTAAGTGAAAAAGGCCAGGAAGTTACAACACACAGTGAGAACATATTGAACCTGCCCTACTTAGATTCATAAGAGGAAAAAGAGGAAGGTGTAGACCTAGCATTACAGGTTGTAGCAGATATTGAAGAACTACCATCACCTACACCAAAAGAGCAAGATGAACCAGTAGAGAAGGCTTCCTCTAGCAAGCCCAAGAATCAAAATATAAATTAGTTGCTGAGGAAAGTGTATGAGATGGATATTTTGGTCAGGGAGATAAAGAGGAATAACAACATTTTGACCATGAGGAATAAGTAGCTGCACAATTCTATCCTGGAGATGAGAGGAATGCATGTCTGGCTGAAAAGAAGAAACCTAAGATACATGAAGGGAAACACCAGGCTGTATAGAATTTTTGGGCTTCAGATACTACAGATGAAGGAGGCCAAGCTAAACCCTAACACTCACCTCACATTTGAAACCCTAGCTGAAGCTGCAGTAAGCCTTCAACCTCCAAAAGCAAGCAAAGCTGCTGTTAATATTCCTAACATAGAGCTTGCTGAATAAGAAAGCTAAGTAGACAAACTTGAAAGAAACATTTTGGAGGAGGCTTAAGAATTTTTGAAGAACAGGGATTTCGGTGGCTTAGGCGGATGCGGAGGCAGTTCATTAGCCACTGAAAGCATCGCTTTCGGTAGCTAACAGTTCTGATTATTTTGCCTCTTAACCACCTAAAGCAGAAAGAGGCATAAGATCGAATTTTGACCCGAAGGACCAGTTTTGGGCAAAAATGGATAGCTCAGGGATGAAGTATAAAGATGAAGGATGTTGAAGAAAAATCAGGGAAGGTATGCTTCAGTTTTGCTATGACATAAAAGAAGAAAAGGTCACCAACACTCAACTGTCAAAGTGAAATAGTGACTTAACCAACAGAGGACTAGTGGCAGTGATTTCCAGTACTTACTTTAGTTATCATAAGGTTCAAGCAGTGAACAAATTCTACAGTTAGTTAGACTAGTAGTTAAATTAGGGTTTTTTGACCAAATTATGCAAAAACAATTATTTTGACTATTTTTAGTAAATCAGATCCAATTTTTAAGGATATTAATATTTTTGTAAAGGCTATAAATCCTAAGACTTATTTTATTGAAAAGGTTCAACTTCGGGGAATTGTAGACCATTGCTATTTTCAAGCTTCTCATATTACGCATGACCTAATATAAGCTCTTTTGTTATCATATGTTCAGCTTCCATTTTCTGTCTATTCCGTGCTTATGCTTGAATGTGTTGTTCAAGTTTTATTCAGGTTAACTGATGTCTGGTAGCTGTCATCCTATTGGCATATTGGTGATTTGAATTATAAGTGCTTTCCTTGTCCTGATTAGCCATTTATACATATCTGTTTTATGTATGAATCTGCCAGCATGATAATTTCTCCATCTCTGCACCATATTGTTAACCTCTGAATAGTGGTAATTAGAAGCCTTATCCCTGATTGAGTTTCATGCATGTCTTGAGAGTGGGAGGTCATATAGGTCACCTGACTTGATCCACTTAGAAAACCATAAAAATATTTAAGTTTCCAGGTATCCTCAAGCTACAACCTAGAGGAGTTTCCTGGAGTAATAACAAATTGGTGTTTTTTCCAGGGAGAGGATACTGAAGCTCAGCTTCCCTGGGAGATGACATAGATCCTTGCTTTGATGATAGACAAATCTTGGACACTATTCTCGTTGTAATCATCTATCTAGCGAATCCATTGAAATAAGGTGGCTTCAAGGAGACCAAGTACCAGAGCAAACCCTCAAGGGCCAACAACAACACCGGTTTTAGATCCAGAAGAGATTCTGAGAAGAGCTAGGGCTTCATTAAGGTAGAACAACAGTGCTGCAAAGGAAGCCACATCAGGTATTTCAAGAAATATCTCTGCTATTATTTCTTCTGATGAAACACTTAATTCTTAGGAACTTATAAATACATCAGAAAAGTTTAGGGTTTGGGCATCTTCAAGCACTATTGCTTATGAAGATCCAATCCATGGTGACTCCACTGGGATAAGTTTACCACCATCATTTTTCCAGCTACTACCTACATCAGTACTACCTTCCTCCACCTTTTCCATACCCATTTCCAATATGGATGCCTCTCTGATGACCAAAATGGAAAGGATCCTGGTAGCTAGGTATGCCCCATTAAATTTGCCTAACCCCCTCTCGGTCATTCCCACTGGAGTCTATCTTAATTACATGCCTAAATTCACAGGAGAGGGAGATTTCACAGCTGAAGAACATCTATAGGAATTTTATAGTTATGCTGAGAACATTAATATGGAACAGGAAGATGTGTGGACTAGGATTTTTTGTACAAAGCCCAGATGGTCAAGCTAGGAAATGGTTCAAAGAATTGCCTACTGGATTAGTAGTAGGCATTGAAGCCCTAGATGCCATCTTTATAAAGCATTGGGGAGAGAGGAGAGACCACCTCTATTATATCACCGAGTTTAGCAAATTGAAAAGAGAGAATGGGGATTCTGTCTCCAACTTCACCAAGAGGTTCAATAATATTTACAACAAGATCCCCACTGAAATCAAGCCCATTGATACCTCAGACAAGATAAATTATGCAAATGCCTTTGACTCTAATTTATGCCTGCTTCTCAAAGAAAGGAGGTCTGCCTCCTTATCACTCATGCAAGATGTTTCTCTAGAGGTAGAATCTAACATTGTGGCATCTCAAAAGGTCAAAGGAAATATAGATAGGAAGAAGCAGCTAGCAGAACCTCTTGGGGCTTCTTCATCAGAGAACAAGATAGAAAAAATGACCAAACTATTAGATAACTTGACTACTAAAATGTGTAATTTGAAGGACCGAGGAAAAATACCGGTGAGAGGTAAAGGTCCAAGTGATTTTGTTCCCCAAAAACCTAATTTTGTCCCTTACAGAAGAGGCACCCCCCCAATTCAAATCCTCAGAAGGGAAAGGAATCAAGAGGAAGATCAGAGAATCAGAGCTCCTTTTTCAGAATGATGTACTAAAAGAAGAGCCAGAATTCATTGAGTAAGAAGGAGAGGCTAAAGACAACATCCACTGCATGGAAGATGAAGTTGACTATTATTTTCTGACACAAGAAGAATATGAGGAAGCCCTAATTGATGAGAAGATCAGTGAAGAAGCAGTATATTCGGCTGATGGTCAAGGAGGGTATAATCTGAGGTCCAGGCTAGTTGCTCCCCTTAAGAAGAATGTTGCTCCTGCTAAACAGCCTACTGCACCAACTAAAAAGGCTACTATTTCACCCCAAAAAATGGTTGTCTTTCCCAAACCATTGCAAAAACCAGCACATTCATTAAGCCCTGATCATGTCCAACTCAAAGCTCTAGTACATGAGGTAAGGTTTCCTAATAGACTACATTATTCTTTCAACCTTGAGTCAGAAATTTAGAAATTTAATATCCCTTTCCCATTAATCGATCTAATGAAAAATGATGCATTCAAATCTTCCATACTGAATTCTCTTCATCCAAAGATACATATTGATACTGACTTTGTAAATCTGCAAGATGATAATCCTATTGAAAAGAGAACTATATATCACATCCATTGGTTGGGTTATAGTTTGACTTTAGGAGCTGTACTCGTTCATCTGAGTTTTATTTCCACCGACTGGTTAAGCTTCTAGTCCCTATGGAGCCTCTGTTGATGCCTCCTGTGTCACAGAGATGTCCCAGTTTGTATATCGAGTCTATGCTGCCTTCATTCAGTCACCATACGCTATTATGCTCTTGTTCGAAGGAAGTTGAAACCTGAGTCGGCCATTCCTCATTTATCTTGACTTTGCATGTCGACCATTCCCGGTACAGTTACTAGTTTGTGCACCTATGATCGAGTCCTTCCACATTATACAGCCTTGCTGAGTACCTCGTGTTGGATGATGGGGGATGCCTTAATTCCCTCCTTCCAGTGGATTTCATCCCATCGACTTCAGATCATTTATTTTGGGATTGGAGTCTAGAGTCATTTTTGAGTGCCTTGAGACTTGCAGTCATCAGTGGCAGGTTCTCTTGCCATCGACAGTTTCTTGGGAATACATCAATGTCCCCTGATCGATGGATCCTTTCAAGTGTTCGACCTCAACACATTTATTCAAACTTGTTAGTTTTAACTCTAGTACCTTGTGTTGGGCTTAGGGTAGATCCAGGTTCTATACTTTTGTCTTCACACCAACAAAAGACCCACAGTGTTGGCCCTTTCGGCAACAACCTGTGAACAGGTTGTAGTCTCACCCAAAACAGCTATGGGGTGCCGCAGAATCAAGTTTCTGCAAGAAGAAGAGGGATATTACTGTACCTTTAGCTTCTAACAATTGATAATCATAAAATACAGAGCTTTAAAATTCACTTATTTAGCTTCGTAGTTAGATAAAAAAACAGTGCCTTGCTTAACCCTTTACTGGGAATTCACAGTGAAGTTAGTATTTTAGCAGTGATCTTACTTATCAGTTATATATTTATCAATGCATAAAAGAACATAACAACAACACAAAAGAACCACGACACAAGATATAACGTGGTTCACCCCCAGTTTAGGGGCTATGTCCACAGAACTGTGTTTTATTCAACTCTTTACAAAAACCACAGTTCTGATCTACGCACTCAGCTGTAGATCCCTTCAATTCCTCAAAGCTACGCACTAAGCTGCAGATCTCTTCAATTCCTCAAAGTTGTGCACTAAGCTGCATATCTCTGCGCACACAGCTGCAGATCTTCTTCATCACCCAAAAACCCTCTGCACACACAGCTGCAGAGGTCATCCACGCACACAGCTGGGACTTAACCCTCCTTACAAAACAAGCCTTAGCTTCGCATTACTTCATCTTACATCAAAAACCTAAACTAACTTCTTTACAAGAGTGCTTATTTATAGTGCACTTATTACAAAACCATGGGCTTAAACCATGGGCACCCTGAACCCAAAACCCTGGACTTAAACCATGGGTTGATTACAAAAAGAGGGTTTTGACTTAACCCTGACACCCCTAAGACTATTTTGAGTCGTAACTCCGCCTACAAACTTCCACAAAAACCATGGAGTTACCAAAATTAGGGGCTGTTAAGGTGCGCGCCCCAACAAGCCCCTAAGACTCACCAGTGTCCCGTCCCAAGACACTCTGCTGCTCTTCTGGTAGACGGACCTTGTTGGAAAATATGGTAAACTACTTGTTTAGGTTGCGCATAATATCCTCGGATGCCTACTCCTTCTCGACTAACTCTTGTAGTGCTGTTGTTGATGCTTCACTGGCTTTTTCTTGTGCAAATGCATCATAGTCCTTCAGAACTTTGAGCTGGTTGTCCGCAGCAGTGCTCAACTCCAAGGCTTCATTGATAAGGGGCTGCATAGAATTTTCCAACAGTGTTGCTTTCGCTCTGCATGACTTGATTTCCTGTTGGAGTTCCTTGCTTTGTTTTACCTTGAGCATTTTTTGCATAGGAGGCAGAGTCTTAATTTATTCCTTTACTACATCCAGCTCTGTCTGTCGCTGCTTGATTACTTCTTGTAGCTCTTCGACTTCAAGATTTTCCTATAAGGTTTTCCAGGCCTCGACACTGTCCTCTAGCAGCTTTGCTGCACTGCTCACAAGGTCAGAGATTTTTGTTGCTGACGCTTGAATGTCCCTGTGACGCTGCTCCCTAACCTCTGGGGGACTTTCTAGTTTGATGCGAAGTTGAAGCTCTGCAATCTGGGCCTCATATTCTGCTTTCAGCATCTCTACCTAATTTTGTGACTATAGTTCATAGTCTTTCAACTTGACTATCCTTCTCTCTAGTTCTTCTTGGGCCTGTATGTCGAAGTCGGGGAGACTTTGACATGCCTCATTCACCACTCGTGCTAGTGTGGCCTTCTTACTTTCTGTTACATTCTTCCTCTGATCTGCTTCCTGCAGCTGTGCTGCGAGGTGCTCACTCTACTCTGTGGACTTTTGTAGCTGTGCGTGTGAGTAATTGTCTCGTGCTTGAATATCCTTCATGATGGCCAGCTGACAAAGATGCAGCTCCATCATAGACATCTTGGTGTAGTCTATTCCCACTATCATGCTCATCTGTGAGCGAGATGCTGCATCGGTTATTATGAGAGCTGCGCTTCACACTTGTCCTTTGTTTTCTCTAGCCAGCCATTGCCTTGTATCTGGCTGCACGCTTGTTGGGGTACTACTTGTTGCAGCGCCAGTTACTGATTTTCCTGCGAGTTCCCTTAGTTCTGAAAGTCCTCGAGCTACGCTGGTAATTGCACTAAGGTGTTCAGCTACAAACTCAGACCATTTCTTGGTGAGAACTATTGTGGTCTTCGATAGAGGCTAATTAAGCTCCTCAATTGTCAGGGCAGGCTCTTCATCGATATCTTTGTCCTTTGACGCCTTTGCTTTATTCCTAGAATGGGGCTTGGTCACTTCTACTTCTTCTGGAGACTTGCACTTGTCTGGTCGGTTAGGGTATGAGGCAGTTTTAACCGAGTCTTCTTCTTCTTCATTTCCACCATCTCCACCCTGGTCACTTTCAGTCTGCTGCAACTTAGTTTGTTCATTACTGTCCTTCGGTGGGTCTTGTTGCTGCGTCTTACTAGTTCCTGCACCCACATTTGTAACTGGGGGAATTGGAAGGGTGGGTTTTGTTCCTGCATCCTTCAACCATTCAGCCGGCCACTGCTGAACTACCGCGAGGATGTCTTCTTTGGTTACTACATATGGTAACTTGAACCATTGATGCTTTTGATCTGCGCGGGCCTAGATGAAAATATGATGCATGTCAGCGCTGAAGTTGGCTGCGCCATCATATTGATAGAATAGCTCATTAGTGAGCCGCGGTGTTTGCAGGATCTCATAGGATATGCTCATGGCATAAAAGGAGAACACAATGTTCGTCATCTGTTGGGATTCTTTGTCCTACGACACCCATAGAGATGCGTACCTTGTTGCACCTGACATGCTTGGAGGTACTTCAATAAACTGCGCCTCGGTGGGTTCTTTCCACCTGATCAGTGCAATAAGTACTATCAGCCATGAATAATGAAAGGGTCAACCTTTTTCCTGCACGTCGTGGGCATATTTAAGGAATTCCTTGGCAATGTATGCTACCCAGTTGTAATTGTAACCTTCTGCACAGTTTGCAGCAATACAGACAATTGGGGTAGGTACTTCGTATGGTCTGCATTTCCTCATTAATTTGCAGGCTAAGAGCTCCATGGAAAATCGAGTGTTGTGGTGCTGAATGGCCGAGTTTTGATACCCTTTCTTCCCTTTCGTCAGCACGAAGCATTCCTTCATGCCTTGCACTAGCTTTACATCTTCATGTTTGCCCAAAAACTCAATGCTACGGTCAGGCCCTTCCTTCGGCAGGCTCGTAATCCGGTGGATAAGTTCTCCATTGATAGCAATTTTCTGGCTTCCTATCCATAGGTTCCCATCATGCACTAGTGCCAATAATTGGTTGACCACCACGGTCACCTGCGTGCTGCGACCAAAGTGGGGAACATCGAGCATCTTCAGCAGACCAGCTTGATCCAAGCCAGCAGCCCACTGTTTCACTTTGAGTAATGTTGCTCCAGTCTCAGGGTATTTGACAAAGTGCAAGTATGTTCCTGGTGCTAATTGTGGAAAATTCCCACGATCATTCGTATCATGGTCAGCATACTTAAGCCGGTCTATTTTCTTTGTCATGGTCCCGACTAGCTACACACCCAGTGGCAGCGAAGGGGTGCGTAATGTGAACTTCTTTATCTGCCAAGGTAGATGAACCCCTGGTCAGACGGGATAGAGATATGGTGGATGCGACGGGGCAACATTCTCATCCCCTTCAGGTGGGATCTCTATTGAACTAGATGGATTCATCTCGGGTTCCCCCGATGTTTTCCCTGACTACTTGTGTCTGTCTTCGTTCTGCTTGGAGCGTACTTCTGGTTTAAATTTCTTCCTGGTAGACCGTGTCTGCATTGGTTGAGTCAGTGTTGGGGAAGTTTCTTCGTGCGGTGTAGGTATAGGTGGGTAGCTGAAAAGGTCCTATAGACCCCCCTGTTCAAACTCTCTCACTAAATCCTGAAGCTCACATTCAGCTGTCATAGGCTCAATTGTAAAACACAAGAAAATGCATAATGCGACTTCCACAGGCCTGGGTGTCTTCTTATAGAATCCATCGATCCGATCTATCCTAACTGTGCATTGAAGACACCAAATCTGACAGAGATATTGTCCGAGCGGCGGTATATTTCCCCCGATCGCATTAATACAAGAAGTAAATACGGTTAACGTACCAGCGCTGCGGAATTTTATTGTTTCCAACAGCCGGATTTTAAGCTCCGACATATCTTTCCTTCTCCGGCACAGTCGGTAACTCTGGTTGTGCCACAATAAGGACCTTCGACACTTCCTGATACTAGCTGCGACGGAGCTTGGAGCTTCGATCCCCGTCAAAATGTCTTCCACAGCTTCAATGATTCTTTTCATTGCTGAGAACTTCGTCGAAAATAGGTCCTGATACTCATGGAGAAGTTGGGTCTCTTTTCTCACCATTTCTTGATCCCAATAATATCCAATGGTAGCATACTTAGGGTTTTCTTCTGATCCAATATTTACAGTCCGTGTCTCCAGGGGCTGAGTCACTTCAGGTGCTTCAACTGCTGGTCCATGTACTTCAGAGTGTCTTTCTGGCTCAGGAATGTTAACATTGCGCGAATCGTCATCCTTGTCAATTGTGAGGTTATAACATTCTACTACATTGGCTTCCTGTTCCTTCCAATCAAGCTAGTATTCTACTATTCCTTGATCATCAAATACTTTAGTATGTATCAACCTAACAGCTGCGTCCAAAGCAGGAAAAACCTCATTAATAGAAAATGTTAGCAGAAAACTATCAACAAGACTATCCCAACTTATAGTACCGTGGTGAAGCTCGATCTCCGCATACCAGTTCTTTGCGATAGGTTCCAAGGTGTGCACAAACCTATGTACCCATTCTTCACGAGGTACATGATTCCATGCTTCATAGCATTGCTCCAAGTGTTCTTGGGGACTAGCCATTAAACCTGCGTCTCACCTCCTGAGATTGATCCATGGATCTCAAGCGAAGGAACTGTTGAAAAACTTCCCAACTATGAGTGTACTTTTTGTGACCATTCCACCATCTGGCTGCTGTGGCTCTGAATGTTGAATCTAGAGTCTCCATTTTCTGTGAGTCTGGTACCTGCTCTGAGAATTGCACAATAAACTCTTCTGGGTTTGTCAAACCATCAAAAATAGGTAAGGCTCTTGTCTGTGAGCTAAGCCATCTAAGAGACTTGGTGGTTCTTGCACATCGATGTCCATGTAGCTCATACAGTCTATTCTGCCAATACTATAGGCCGTCATCTGAATCCGCCATGTAGGACCTGTCACACTGCCAATCCATGATACCTTCGGTAGTAGGATCAACATAATATTCTTCCTTCACTGTGATATTGTAGATATGGTCCAAAACATCCTGGTCTTCATCTCTTACAGGCTCGGTGTATCTCTCTCCTTGAGAGGATCCAATGGGACTATGACTCTCAGTCCTTTCCCTTCGAACGTCATTTGCCTCTTCTTCATGTTGATTATTGCATCATTATCTATTTCCCATTCAATGCCTAGTAGTGCTGGATAGGGGTTGATGTCATCAATTATTTCAATTACCTCAAAGTATGCTAGGGTACTGACTCCATCAATATCTACTGATACACTAGGGAGTCTTCCTAGGGGAACAATATTCTGCTGATTGGCTAATCTCAACTGTGTAGGGGACCATTCCAGAGTAGGTTTTCCCATTTGTTCCCATGTCTACTTAGTTAAGACATTTACTTCTGATCCTAGGTCCAAGATGACATCAGTCATGTCATATTCTCCTATCTGAGCATTCAATCTCATCTCCCTGCCAGTTCTTCTGACTCTATGAACAATTTTTTCCTTACCAGGACTTCGCTGAGGTTCGCAGGAAGCAATAAATTTCTGCAACTCATTTAAAGCAGTCTGATTTCTTAAGAGCTTCATAAAACTCTGTAAAAAGGAGGACAATGTACTTACTTTATCCGTCGAATCTTCTTGCGGCTGCGACTGCTGCTGAGGTTGTTGCGCAGGTGCTATTGATGTGTTGGGGTCAGCAAAGTCTCTCTTGGCTTCCATAAATGTCTCTTTTTCTCTTTCAACATCAAATGCTGGGATTTTTTCTGGGGCCTTACGAACCCAAGCCTCAGCAGGATGTTTCTCCTTGTTCTGTACTTCCGTCGTAGCTCCACTCCTGGTAACAACATTGATGGCTGGAACAGATCGTTCCTCCACAGCAATCAGCTGAATATTCTGAGTAGGGGCACTATTTCTTTCTTGAATCTTGGCTATCAGCTACGGGAATTGCTCAATCACATGGTCGACAGCTCTGCAATATCGTCATGTCATAGTGGGGTTCCGACAGTCTCTAGCTAGATGTCCTTCCTGGTTACAGTTATAGCTCACAACCTAGCCTCATCCTCTGCCAGCCATACCACCATGACGACGACCTCCAAAAGTTCCATGACTTGATGTACTACCACGGTAACCATATCCATCATTGCCTTGGCCATCAATTTGTACCCTATAAGAATCATAAGTTCGTTCTCTCATAAGGTCGAAGCTGCGACACTCATCTTCGTTGTGTCCTACTGACTTACAGAACTTGCAATAAGGGTTCTTAGGGACTTGCACATACCTCTGTAGAAGATAGCAGTCTGTAGGTCAATGCTAGCCAGTTGTCCTACAGATCTCACAATATAGAACACTAGGGTTAAACGGGTTTGGTGCACCATAATTCAGGAAATTTCTTACCGCAGGGCACTGTTCCTTGTCGTGACCTTTTGTCTGACATCGTGTACACCAAACCTCTTCACGACTGGCTTTCCCTTTTTTCGTATCGTGAAGCTCCAGATCCATCGCTACCAACTGCGCTTGTATTTGAGTGATACCAAAATTATTTTCGACAGGGGCTGTTTCAAGCTTCATAGCGATTTCCAAAGCCTCATGCTGATCCTCAACCTTCTGTTGCATGAGTGGAGTCCTGATGTGCGGTAAGAAAGCTGCGATGAACCATTCCTTATGTTGCGCTGGTCCAATAGTGAAATTGACTTGATCTAGCAGAACTTTGAACCTCTGATCAAAGTCCCACACCGATTCTCCTCGCCTCTGCTGAATTTCCTTTAGCTCAGTGATACACTGCAACTCCGATTTAGGCTTCTTAAATTCCTTTATCATTGCTACTTTTATATCAGCCAAGACATGGTTCTGAGTACTGGAATACTTCATGAACCAGGTCAAAGCGTGGTCTCTAAAAGAAGTAACCAGCTGCACTCTTCTTGTATCTTGATCCGTAATGTTCTTAGCAGTCCACACTACTTCGCATAAGAACCAGAACTGTTCTGGATCCTCTGAACCAGTTCCTTTGAAAATAAGGAGCTTAATGTCATCATTCATATGGGCCATCACGGATCTAGGGGGGGAGGGAGGGGGACTGATAGTAGGTGGGGGGGAACTTACTGGGGTAGACTGACCTGCGACAGGAATACTTGGGCTAGGGTTACTTTCAGACTGCGATGGGTTCTAAGGGATAATAGGTCTTCGCTGCGGGGTTACCGGAGGGTTTCCAATAGAAATGGTTTCTTCGGGCTCTCAGGCTGCTAGACTTACAGGGTTAGACTCGGTATTCTGACCTAGGGTATAGGACTCAAAATTTCTCTTGTACCTTTTTCCACTTCATAGCAAACCACTTTGCTCATCGAATGTACTTTCACTTGCAAACATAGATTAGTAATACTAAATCTAACAGTCTGATTCAATAAGAAATATACCTTTTTCATCCAATAGGATTTTAATTCTCAAACTAAATGAATTCAAGTACTTACCCCTTGGTCCTTTGAAGAACTATCGTTCGGCTTCACTGAAGGACGTACTTGTGTCAATGGTGAACTCCGTCACAAATGCTTCAAGGGTTCGTGTTGTCCAGAAATCAATAGCTCGGGATATCTCGTTGTTCACCCTTTTCAATATATTAATTCTTGTGGGGGTCCAATCAGGAAACTGACCTTCTTGGAAGTTCGTCCTTCTCTCTGTTAACCTGGATAACCACTGGTGCAACTCTATGTAGATACTACCAAAGAAAATTTCATAAACATCAGAAAAAACGTACCTTTGTAAAACGTTGTTTGAACTACGACGCGGATCTTTGTTCTCTTGTACAACAAAGTTCAGATAAGTCTCTTCAATCCAATCACTGATTTATTTCACTAAGGGTCTCCAAAACATAGCCCTCGAGGTACGACATAAACCCCTCTTGAGCAGATACTGAGTTCAACCGGCAACGGAACCAATTTGTTGGGCTTAGGGCAGACCCGGGTTCTATACTTTTGTCTTCGCACCAACAAAAGACCCACAGTGTTGGTTCTTTCGGCAACAACCTGCAAACAAGTTGCAGTCTCACCTGAAACAACTATGGGGTGCCGCAGAATCAGGTTTCTGCAAGAAGAAGAGGGATATTACTGTACCTTTAGCTTCTAACAATTGATAATCATAAAATACAGAGCTTTAACATTCACTTATTTAGCTTCGCAGTTAAATAAACAAATAGTGCCTTGCTTAACCCTTTACTGGGAATTCACAATGAAGTTAGTATTTTAGCAGTGATCTTATTTATCAGTTATGTATTTCTCAATGCATAAAAGAACATAACAACAACACAAAAGAACCATGACACAAGATATAACATGGTTCACCCCCAGTTTAGGGGCTACATCCATAGAACTGTGTTTTATTCAACTCTTTAAAAAAACCATAGTTTTGATCTGCGCACTTAGCTGCAGATCCCTTCAATTCCTCAAAGATGCGCACTAAGCTGTAGATCTCTTCAATTCGTCAAAGTTGTGCACTAAGTTACAGATCCCTTCAATTCCTCAAAGCTGCGCACTAAGCTGCAGATCTCTTCAATTCGTCAAAGTTGTGCACTAAGTTGCAGATCTTTGCACACACAACTGCAGATATTCTTAATCACCCAAAAACCCTCTGCGCACACAGCTACAGAGGTTGTCCACGCACACAGCTGGGACTTAACCCTCCTTACAAAACAAGCCTTAGCTTCGCATTACTTCATCTTACATCAAAAGCCTAAACTGACTTCTTTACAAGAGTGCTTATTTATAGTGCACTTATTACAAAACCATGGGCTTAAACCATGGGCACCCTGAAACCTAAAACCTGGACTTAAACCATGGGTTGATTACAAAAATAGGGTTTTGATGTAACCTTGACACCCCTAAGACTATTTTGAGTCATAACTCTGCTTACAAACTTCCACAAAAACCACGGAGTTACCAAAATTAGGGACCGTTAAGGTGCGCGCCCCAACACCTTGATTCCCATTTTCATTATCGGTGGGTGATCTCGCGTCTGTTAACGGTATACATTAATGACCTGTAATCAGATAATGGACTACAATGTTTGACCTCGACACCTCTATTTGCATAGTAGGACATGTACTCATAGCGGTTTGTGTAGAAGACCTTCCAGATTGGTGGCATCTCTTATATGCTACCTCCTTGATCGTGCTAGTGTTCATGAGATTGCAGCTCTCGTGACTTGATTCCAGTGTATGTCAGATATTTCCAGCCACTATGGAGATCTTGATCTATTATATATCTTCATCCATTTTGGAGATCATGGTCGTTTGTATATCTTCATCATGGATATTCTGATCTATGTATATTGTACGTGGCGATGACCACATATGTGATATCATGTATCATGCCTATTCATGGCCATTGTACTCTTATGTATCCGGGACTACTATATGTATTTGCAGTTATATGCAGAGTTGTATTATTGTACTATGCTGATTGGGTGGTTGGTCTTCCATTTGGTATCCTTTATCACTCCACTTCTGGGATGGACTTATAATGTATTTCGGCCATCGTATAACCCCTCTCATCTCATACATTAGGGGGCATCTGTTATAGCAGATTTCACCACTCTAAGTGAATCACACTTTGTATCGCCTTCCCCTGTCCCGCTGTAGACTCCTTAGCCCTTATGGACCACTTTTTGTCCTTTGATGTTTCCTTGATCATCCCTAAAAACACATGAAAAATGCTATACGCGACTTTTAACCTTCTAAGCACATACATACACAGGTTTGAGCCATATAACCGCATACATTGGAATGTGTAAATAATCCAAATCCTTTTGGAGTTTTCCTTGACATGGATCTGACTCATTTGACTCCTGGCCTTCCATATGCCTTGATATCGCTCAGATTCGACCTTTCATTACCCATTTGAAAAGCTATATAAGGAACCCCTTGGTACATTGAAGGCTTAAGAGAGAATTGAGAGCATCGAAACTATAGTCCATTGTTGCTGGAACTTATGCTTGAGTCTGCATCCCTTTGTCCCTTGGAGCACTTTTGTGTTCTTCCTAAGCTTTCCTTTTGCTTGTGAGCTTGCTATCGAGAGATGGAGGATTGAAGTGGTGGAGGCCCAAGTGGGGGATTCAGTTTCTCTGGTTCGCAGACGTGCCGTCAGAGGTTGTATCTTGTAATATCTGATTTATATTAATAGAAATATATTTTCCTATCCAATGATGTGTATTTGAATGAATATTTTATCCATGGGATTATGTCAAATGATTTTACATTATTGATTATATATGCTAGAATATATCTAACACCATGATATATAGAATGCTTATATTGTTTACTTGTTGTTGAGGAAGTAATATAGCAATTCAAGCTTAAGATTAGAAAGCGCAATGGAGATTTACTTCAACCGTCCAGAATAAGGTACGAGGTCTGATCCTTTAGTGTTAGACATTTTATTTCTATTGCATATTGGGAAAGATTGATTTTTGGAGTCAAGCTGTCTGTTGTGGTACCCCAAGCCATAGGAATTTCTCTCCATAACAGCCTGCGAACCTAACTTGGCAGGTGTGCCATCTTTGGCCTACGAGCCTGATTCGGTGATTGTGCCTTCTTCTTCTTCCAATTTCCTTGACAGGTTTCCAACTCCAGTTTCTGATGATGACAGTGAGGATAAAAATCCACCTCCTCCTGCTCATGTTCCTCTAGTTGCACCAACACCAATCCTTCCTCGATGGTTCCATTCAACATGTGAAGTAGCTGGAGATCTTTCCGGTGATCCTAGAGATCAATGTCGAACACGTTCTCATTTTCAGCAACCCTCTTCTCTTTTGGCTCAAGTTTTCGAGAATCATGATCCAAAAAGTTTGTAGAATCTTCAGGAAATCCATATCGGGATGCAACTATGGATGAAGAATATTGTTCCTCAATGGAGAACGATACTTGGGATCTTATTCCTCTTCCAAAATGAAGAAAACTTGTCAGATGTAAATGGGTCTACAGAACTAAGTATGCCTCAAATGGAAGTGTTGAAAGACTTAAGGCAAGGTTAGTTTCTAAAGGTTTTTTCCAAGTTGAACAGATTGACTACAATGAAACCTTTGCTCCTGTCACAAAAATGAACTCCATCCACCTTGTTCTTTCCCTTAAATCCTTACATAACTGGAAATTCCATCAAATGGATGTCAAATCTGGCTTCTTACATGGTGATTTACAGGAGGAAATTTACATGGAACAACCTCCTGGATATGTTCATAATAACTCTAGCCTTGTCTGTCACCTTAAGAAATCCTTATATGGCCTTAAGCAGGCTCCTAAAACTTGGTATGCCAAAATGGATAGCTTTCTCCTTGACACTAGTTTTTCTAGATTCCATTCTGACCCCAATGTCTATACCAATAAAGTAGGAAACCATCTCATCATACTTGTTGTTATCTCCCAAAATAAATTTATTTTCATAGTATGAATAATTCGAGTCATGTTATGAAAGATTTAAAGATGACTAACAAATTGAAGGTCTCTGGTTCTGCTATGGTTGAAGAAATTGGAAGTTTTAGCTTTCGGAGGCTTAGGCAAGGTTCTTAACATCTCATTAGCCACCGAAAGGCTTTGCTTTTGGTAGCTAATAGGTTAACATGGGATAAAGGTTAACCATCAAAAGTGGGCCCGATCGAGTAAATGGTAAAAGCACTTTCGGTGGATTAGGCAAGACTTCAAACAACTCATTAGCCACCGAAAAGTGTTGCTTTCGACAGCTTACTGAACAGTCCAAGAAGGAAGTTAACCACCGAAAGTAGGAAAAAAGCATTGGGGAAAAATTTGTTTCGGTGTCTTAGGTGAAATATTTTATGTTTCATTAGCCACCGAAAGGCCGATCTTTTAGCGGTTAAAAGGGATATTCAGAGAGACCACTATCCGCCAAAAGCTGAGATCTACAGCAACATTGGGAAAATGGTTTTGGTGGCTTGGGCGAAAAGGTTAGCATTTTGTTAGCGATCAAAAGCCTTGTTTTCGGTGGCTAGCAGACAAATTCCTGAAGGCCCTTAACCGTTGAAAAGGTAAAAAGAAAGAAATGGTTAGAAACCCATCAAATTAGAGCCCGTCAGCAAAACAATGATCATCAAAGGGCATGCTAAACCATCGAAAGGACAAGAGGTTGCATCAAGGCATGAGGAAATGAGTGAGGAGGTCGTTGTTAAACTGATAAGGACTGATGTGAGTTGAAACTCTCCTTCTCCCTCCATCTGTCCAAAGAACTATAGACAATCCCCAATGGGTATCCAAGTGGATTTTAACATGATTTCTGGGAAAGGGGTCATGAAAAGATCAAATAGAGCCACCACCCTCTGACCTAAGCATCAATCATGTAGTTGAAAGCCCTCATAATCAGTGCCCATTCTTCAGTACACTCCACCTTCGACTTTAGCATTTCTCACCACCAGAAAACCATCTCTGAGAGGCAGCCTTAAAAAAACACTATTCCACAGAGCTTGAGTTGATTGTTGTAGGTACCGAGGAGTGACACTCAGCAAATGAAGAGGGGAGGGCCTGCTCTCAGGCAAGAGTTTGGAGATATCAGCTACCTAGAAGCACATCCATAAGTCTACCAATTTTTCAAGGATGCTGGCTACTATAGGTTTTGTGAGAATATTTAAGGTTCACACCAACAGGTGGCTGAGGAATTTTCTCTCTCCTATGCCTCCAATGAATTCATAGGCAAAAAATAATTCCTAATAGATGAAACCTTAATTACTGAAGTGATTGAACTCCCTAGCACAGGAGAGAAGTGGTTTAAAACCACAATACCAAAGGATGTAGATTTCAGATATTACCTAACGCTTGAACATAGAGGGGTGATGTGGAAGAAAAGTGTACCATCCTCCTGGCTAGAAGAGAGGTGGAAGAACCTACTAAAGGCCATTGTGGTATACATAACATGTGAAGGGAGATACAATAGGGCCATGATTCACCATTTTAAATTGATGAACCACTTCACAGGGAAAATCCCACTAAATTTGCCTTTCTACTTACATAGGAGCTTGGAAAAAATGGCACACCAAGTGAAGGCTCAGCCAACCAAGATTGCTGGAAAACTATCTCATCATGGTATTATCCAACTTCTAATCCAAGAATTATTGAAGAGGATAAATATGACATGGGATTATTTCTTATTTTGGAATGGTTTTGAAGCAGGCCTGTAGCCAGAAGAAAAGGGGAAGTCTCCTGCTAAAAATTCCAGCACACTAAGGAGTAGGAAAAGAAAGAGAAGGGCTACATCCCCAGCAATAGTAGAACAACCTCCTTCCTCTTCCAAAGCCAAGAAGGCCAAAAGAAACTTGGATTTCAGTGAAAAATGCCAGGAAGTTACAACACACAGTGAGAACATATTGAACTTGCCCTACTTATATTCAGAAGAGGAAAAAGAGGAAGGTGCAGACCTAACATTACAGGTTGTAGCAGATATTGAAGAACTACCATCACCTACACCAAAAGAGAAAGATGAACCAGTAGAGAAGGCTTCCTCTAGCAAGCCCAAGACTCAAAATATAAATCAGTTGCTGAGGAAAGTGTATGAGATGGATATTTTGGTCAGGGAGATAAAGAGGAATAACAACATTTTGACCATGAGGAATAAGCAGTTGCACAATTCTATCCTGGAGATGAGAGGAATGTATATCTTGCTGAAAAGAAGAAACCTAAGATGCATGAAGGACAACACCAGGCTGTATAGAATGGTTAGGATTCAGAGACTATAGATGAAGGAGGCCAAGCTAAACCCTAACACTCACCTCACATTTGAAACCCTAGCTGAAGCTGCAGTAAGCCTTCAGCCTCCAGAAGAAAGTGAAGCTGCTGTTAATATTCCTAACATAGAGCTTGTTGAAGAATAAAGCTAAGCAGACAAACTTGAAAGAAAAATTTTGGAGGAGGCTTAAGAATTTTTGAAGAACAGGGATTTCAATGGCTTAGGTGGACGTGGAGGCAGTTCATTAGCCACTGAAAGCATCGCTTTCAGCAGCTAATAGTTCTGATTATTTTTCCTCTTAACCACCGAAAGCAGAAAGAGGCATAAGATCGAATTTTGACCCGGAGGACCAGTTTTAGCCAAAGATGGATAGCTCAAGGACGAAGTATAAAGATGAAGGATGTTGAAGAAACATCAGGGAAGGTATGCTTCAGTTTTGCTATGACATAAAAGAAGAAAAGGTCACCAACATTCAACTGTCAAAGTGAAAGAGTGACTTAACCAACAGAGGACCAGTGGCAGTTATTTCCAGTACTTACTTTAGTTATCATAAGGTTCAAGTAGTGAACAAATTCTACAGTTAGTTAGACTAGTAGTTAAATTAGGGTTTTTTGAACAAATTATGCAAAAACAATTATTTTGACTACCATAAAAAAGCATCATGATGGACATTGTAGTGGCTGATATCCCTCCAAAATTTGGTCTCTTGCTGTCTCGATCATGGAGTAAAAGGCTAGGTGGAACCCTTCAGATGGACCTTACATATGCTACAATCCCAATGTTTGGAGGAGAGACCAAGAGGCTTTACAGAGAGAATCAGCTTGCCTACATCATAAGCAATGAAAGGAATTCAGTGAACCACCCCATCTATGAAATAAACACTAATTTTGGGTCATGCATTCTACAAATAGATGATTCTCAGCAAACATCAATCTAGCTTGCTAAGCCCACCTATAAGCAACCCAAAGAAGTGACCACAGTAGTCTGGAACATGTATTTTGATGGGGCTAGCACTCAAAACTCAGCAGGTGTAGGTGTAGTATTGATCTCTCCATCCAAAGAGAATATTCATATGTCTTATAAGCTTGACTTTAAAACCACTGGCAATATAGCAGAATATGAATCCTTGTTGCTAGGAGTTAAAGATGCCAAGGAAATGGGGATCATGTGCATGATAATTTTTGGAGATGCAGACCTTATTATACTGCAGGTCAACAACACGTTTCAAGCAAAAAATGTCAGACTAAAGACCTACAGGGACGAGTTATGGAAACTCAGAGACTCCTTTATGATTTTTGAACTATCATATATACCTAGGACTTTGAATCACCTGGCTAATTCCCTGGCCGTCTCTACAAGTCTGTTTGTTCCTCCTTTACCTCCTAAGCTCAACTATGATCGTCAGGCCAAGTACATACCTTCCCTGCCAGATAATGTAAAATTTTGGAAGGTGTTTTAGAATGATGATGAGCTTAGTAAATTCCTTCAGCTAGTAGATGAATTCTCTGATATACATATAGATCAGGAAAACCTAAACATGGAAGAATCCCAACAAATCAAGTTGAAAGATAAAGTAGTTGATCAGAATATTGTCCAATTACCCAACAATTATATACCTCGGGGTGTAGTACCTCTGGAATAGATTTTTGATCATAATGAAATCCCTTTCAAGCCTACCAAAAAGGATCAAGACCCTACTATCCAAGAGCAAAACATAGGTAGCTAAAGCCATCCAAAACTTATAAATCTGTCCATTGAGATGACTTTTGATGAGAGGTCCAAATTTTGCAGCCTGATAAAAGAATTTGCTGATATTTTTGCCTCGGAGTACAGTGACCTGAAGACCTATGACACCAATATAATCCAACACTTGATTCCTTTGGAGAAGAACACCATCCCTTTCAAACAGAAGCTGAGATCCATCAGTCCTCTCCTACTACCTGTAATTGAAAAATAAATCCATAACCTCCTCAAAGCCGAAATCATAATCCCCCTCAGGTATTCCAAGTGGATTGAAAACTTAGTGGTGGTAAGGAAGAAGAACGAGGAGATCAGGTTGTGTGTGGATTTTAGAGACCTGAACAAATGCTCCAAAAAAGACAACTATCCACTACCCAAGATGGAACACCTGTTGCAAAGAGTCTCAGGGGCTAGTGTCATGTCATTTCTAGATGGCTTCTCCGGATACAACCAAGTTGTTTTACACCCTAATGACCAAGAGAAGACTGCTTTTACCACCCCCTAGGGCACTTTCATGTATGCTAAAATTCCATTTGGGCTGATGAATTCTGGGGATACTTTTCAAATGGACTTAGCTTTTGTAGGAATGAAAGATAAATTTGTGCTTATATACCTGGATGACCTAACTGTTTACTATCATAGCCATCATGACCATTTGTAGCACTTGAGGAGGGTATTTCTGAAGTGCAGGAGGTTTGGGATATCACTCAACCCTAAGAAGTCCCAATTTGCACTCAATGAGGGAAAAATCCTAGGCCACATAGTCTCAGTTGAAGGTGTAAATATTGATCCGGTAAGGGTGGAAGAAATCCAAAATCTATCCATACCTAGGTGAAAAAGGGATAATCAGTCCTTTTTGGGTAAGATAAATTTGGTCAGGAGGTTCATCCCTAATTTCTCTGAGCCGGTAAAGCAAAAAACAACCATGCTAAAAAAGGATGCAGAAATAAAATGGACTGACCAGGAAAGAAGCTCTTTCAAAGACATCAAGAAGGATATCATGGAAGCCCCAACCCTAATTAGTCCGGACTATACCATGAGTTTTTATATCTTCTCCTTTGCATCCTATGACATAGTGGAAGCTGTGCTATTACAAAAAGATGATGAGGGTCTTGATCATCCAATTGCATTCTTTAGCAAGACATTGAGGGATGCTGAGCTAAAGTATGATCCAATTGAGAAACAGGCTTATGCTCTCATCAAATCATTGAAGACCTTTAGGATTTACATTCTCCATGCAAAAGTTCTTGCCTATGTCCCTTCAGCTACTGTGAAGGATGTTTTGACTCAGCCTAACATTGATGGAAAGAGAGCTAAATGGATTGCCAAGCCCATTGAGTTTGATATAGAGGTGAAGACCACTAAGCTAGTAAAAGGACTAGGTCTGGCCAAACTCATGGCTAAAGAAAATTGTGAACTAATGGGGATAAACTTCACTTGTGTCAATTCAGCAAAATTGCAAACTATAATAGCAGGAGAAGTAGTTCAGGATCAGAATGGCATTCAACCAATGGCTGCAAACTTGTCTTCATGTGAGTGGTACATAGGTATTAATCATTTTCAACAGAAATTAGAAGTTGCTCTTGGTCTCTCTCCTAATCAAGCACGAGCTCTTAGTTGATAAACTGTTGTACTGGAAAGATCTGTTTGGGGTTTTGTTGATATGTCTAGATAAAGAAGAATCAGATCAGGTCATGCATCACTTTCATTTGAGTACATGTGGGGGGAATCATTATTGGAATACCATAGCCCACAAGATTCTAAGGGCAAGGTACTATTGGCCATTCCTTTTTTCTGATGTATGTACCTTTGTAAGGGCCTGTGACCAATGCCAAATATTTATAGGGAAGCAGCAGCTCAAATCCTTGGCCCTTAGGCCTATTGTAGTGAATGGGCCTTTCCAGCAATGGGGTCTGGATTTCATAGGTGACATAAATCCGTCTTCCACTAGCCAGCATAAATGGATCCTAGTAGCCATAGACTACTTTACCAAGTGGATAGAGGCAATACCCACAAGGAATGCAACTCATCAGGTCATCATGAATTTTTTTATATGAGAATATCTTTATCAGGTTTGGCTACCCAGTAAGGTTAGTGACTGACAATGCACCAGCTTTCAAATCTGGGGCATTGGTTAAGATGTGTGAATCAATGGGAATTCAACTGGTGCATTCCACATCCTATTATCCTCAAGGCAATGGCCTAGCTGAGTCATCCAACAAAAGCCTAGTCAAGATCATCATAAAACTATTAGAGACAAATCAGAAAATCTAGTATTCTAAGCTAAAGTTTTCTTTATGGGGTTGATAGGGTAATAGACAAAATATCTATAGGGACTTCTCCATTCAAATTAGTTTATGTTACTGAGGTGATTTTTCCCATTCTGCCAGTGGAAAAATTCTTTCAGGAGGAGGAATATGAACCAAATGATATGGTAAGGAGGATGATGGATTTGGTGGAGTTGCAGCAAGTCAAGGAACCAGTGATAGGAAAATCAGGGATCAAGGTCATGTTTGACAAAAGGGAAAAAGTGGACAGCTTTCAGGTTGGATATTGCATCCTCAAGTGGGATACTATCAGGCAAGACAAGGAAAAACATGGAAAGTTTGACTCTTTATGGATTGGCCCTTTTGTGATAGCTCGGGTACAGAAGAACAACACCTTCAAATTGCAGAATCTGGAAGGGGAAGAGGTGTTTGATGGCCCAGTGAATGGATGTTTTCTAAAACTTTACTTTATTTCAGGCTCTGAGGCCTTGTTATTGTAAATTATTAGTTAGTATGTTGTTTTTGCTTACAGAATAAACTCCATGCCCAATGGAATAGTAAATGATAGTGTTAATTTTTTTAGTTGTTTTCGAGGAAAGGCATTTTGGTCTGGGGTTCTTGGGACCTCACAGGGAGGTTCCCATCCCCAAGTAGGATCCAAATGTTATCTCCCAAAATAAATTTATTTTGATCGTATGAAGAATTTGAGTCATGTTATGAAAGATTTTAAGATGACTAACAAATTGAAGGTCTCTGGTTTTGCTATGGTTGAAGAAATTGGAAGTTTTATCTTTTGGTGGCTTAGGTGGGCTTCTTATCAGCTCATTAGCCATTGAAAGGCTTTGATTTCGGCAGCTAATAGTTTAACACAGGATAAAGGTTAACCACTGAAGGCGGGCCCGATCGAGTAAATGGTAAAAGCACTTTTGGTAGCTCAAACGAGACTTCAAACAACTCATTAGCCACCTAAAAGTGTTGCTTTTGGCAGCTTAGTGAAAATTGCAAGAAGGGTGTTAACCATCAAAAGTAGGAAAAAAGCGTTGGGGAAAAATCGGTTTTGGTGGCTTAGGAAAAAGCTCCGATGTTTCATTAGCCACCAAAAGGCCGATCTTTCGGCGGTTAAAAGGGATATCCTAAGAGACCACTATCCACCAAAATTCAAGTTCTACATCGACATTAGGAAAACGGTTTCAGTGGCTTGGGAGAAAAGGTCATCATTTTATTAGCCACCAAAACCCTTGTTTTCGGTGACTAGCAGACAAATTCATGAAGGCCCTTAACTGCCAAAAAGGTAAAAAGAAAGAAATGGTTACAAACCTATCAAATTAGAGCCCATCAGCAAAACAAAGATCATCAAAGGGCGTGATAAACCACTGAAAGGTCAAGAGGCTACATCAAGGTGTGAGGAAATGAGTGAGGAGGTCGTTGTTAAAATGATAAGGACTGATGTGAGTTGAAACCCTCCTTCTCCCTCCATCTGTCCAAACAACTGCAGACAATCCCCAATGGGTATCTAGGTGGATTTTAACATGATTGATGGGAAATGGGTCTCGAAAAGATCAAATAGAGCCATCACCCTTTGACCTAAGCATCAATCATGTAGTTGAAAGCCCTCATAATCAATGCCCATTCTTAAGTACACTCCACCTTCGACTTTAGCATTTCTCACAACCAAAAAATCATATCTGAGAGGCAGCCTGCTAAAAACACTATTCCACAGAGCTTGAGTTGATTGTTGCAAGTACCCAGGAGTGACATTCAGTAAATGAAGAAGGGAGGCCTTTCTCTCAGGCAAGAGTTGGGAAACATCCGCTACCTAGAAGCACATCCAGAAGTTTGTCAACTTTTCAAGGATGCTGGCTACTATAGGTTTTGTGAGAAGATTCAAGGTTCACACCAGTAGGTGGTTGAGGAATTTTCTCTCTCTTTCGATAGCTCCAAGGTAGTCATAGGAAAAGAAGAATTCATGATAGATTAAACCTTGATTACTAAAGTGACTGAACTCCCTAGCACACGAGAGAAGTGGTTTAAAACCACCATACCAAAGGATGTAGAGTTCAGATCTTACCTGAAGCTTGAACATAGAGGGGTGGTGTCGAATAAAAGTGTACCATCCTCTTGGCTAGAAGAGAGGTGGCAGCAAATACTGAAGGCCATTGTGGTCTACATAACATGTGAAGGGAGATACAACAGGGCCATGATTTACCATTTTAAATTGATGAACCAATTCACATGGAAAATACCATTGAATATTCCTTTCTACTTACACAGGAGCTTGGAAAAAATAGCACACCAGGTGAAGGCTCAGCTAACTAAGATTGCTGGCAGACTGTCTCATCATGGTCTTATCCAACTTCTGATCCAAGAATTGTTGAAGAGGAGAAATATGGCATGGGATTATTTCTCATTTTGGAATGGTTTTGAAATAGGCCTGCAGCTAGAAGAAAAGGGGAAGTCTCCAACTAAAAATTCTAGCACACCAAGGAGTGAGAAAAGAAAGAGAATGGCTATATCCCCAGTAACAACAGAACAACCTCCTTCCTCTTCCAAAGCCAAGAAGGCCAAAAGAAACTAGTTTTTTAGTGAAAAGGGCCAGTAAGTTACAACACACAGTGAGAAAATATTGAACCTAGACTACTCAGATTCAGAAGAGGAAAAAGAGGAAGGTGTAGACCTAGCATTGCAGGTTGTAGCAGAGATTGAAGAAATACCATCACCTACACCAAAAGAGCAAGATGAACCAACAGAGAAGGCTTCCTCTAGCAATCCCAAGAATCAAAAGATAAATCAGTTGTTGAGGCAAGTGTATGAGATGGAGATTTTGGTCAGGGAGATAAAGAGGAATAATGACATTTTCCCCAGGAGGAATAAGCAGCTGCACAATTCTGTCCTGGAGATGAGAGGAATGTATATATTGATGAAAAGAAGAAACCTAAGATACATGAAGGATAACACCAGGCTGTATAGAATGATTAGGCTTCAAAGACTACAGATGAAGGAGGCCAAGGTAAACCCTAGCACTCGCCTCACATTGGAAACCCTAGATGAAGCTGTAATAACCCTTCAACCTCCAGAAGCAAGCCAAGCTGTTGTTAACCTTCCTAACATAGAGCCTGTTGAAGAACAAATCTAGGTAGACAAACTTAAAAAAACAATTTTGGAGGAGGCTTAAGAATTTTTGAAGAACAAGGATTTTGGTGTCTTAGGTGGATGTGGAGGTAGTTCATTAGCCACTGAAAGCACCGCTTTCAGTAGCTAACAGTTCCGATATTTTTTCCTCTTAACCACCAAAAGAAGAAAGAGGCATAGGATCAAATTTTGACATGAAGGACTAGTTTTGGGCGAACATGGATATCTCAGGGACGAAGTATAAAGATGAAGGACGTTGAAGAAAACACCAGGGAAGGTATGCTTCAATTTTGCTGTGACATAAAAGAAGAAAAGGTCACCAACACTCAACTGTCAAAGTGAAACAGTGAATTAACCAGCAGAGGACCAGTGGCAATGATTTCCAGTACTTACTTTAGTTATCATAAGGTTCAAACAGTGAACGAATTCTACCGTTAGTTAGACTAGTAGTTAAATTAGGGTTTTTTTACCTAATTATGCAAAAACAATTATTTTGTCTATTTTTAGTAAATTAGATCCAATTTTTCAGGATCAGAATATTTTTGTAAAGGCTATAAAGCTTGAGACTTATTTATTGAAAAGGGTCGACTTCGGGGACTTGTAGACCATTGCTATTTTCAAGCTTCTCATATTACTCATGATGTAATATAAGCTCTTTTGTTATCATATGTCCAACTTCCATTTTCTGTCTATTCTGTGCTTATGCTTGAATGTCTTATTCAAGTTTTATTCAGGTTAACTGATGTCTGAAAACTATCATCCTATTATCATATTGATGATTTGAATTATAAGTTTTTTCCTTGTCCTGATTAGCCATTTATACATATATGTTTTATGTATGAATCTGCCAGCATGATAATTTCTCCATCTTTGAACCATATTGTCAACCTCTGAACAGTGGTAATTAGAAGCCTTATCCTTGATTGAGTTTCATGCATGTCTTGAGAGTGGGAGGTCCTATGGGTCACCTGACTTGATCCACTTAGAAAACCATAAAAATATTTAAGTTACCAGGCATCCTTGAGTTGCAACCTAGAGGAGTTTCCTAGAGTGATAACACTTGTTCTTTACGTTGATGATCTTATCCTTATTAGTAGTGACCCTAAACTTTTAACCCATGTGAAATCTAATCTTAAGAAAAATTTTGAAATGTCAGACTTAGGACATTTTCATTATTTACTTGGTCTCCAAGTCTTGCAAAATAAATAAGGAATCTTTATTTCCTAGTCTAAGTATTCTTGTGACCTTCTTCATCACTTTCATATGGAAGATTGTAAACCCGCCCTTTCTCCCTTCCAGTCTGGAGTCAAACTTTCTACCATTTGTACTTCATCTAAAGTAGATGCCACCTTGTATTGTCATCTTTTTGGTAGTCTCTTATATTTGACTCATTACCGTCCTGACCTTTCCTTTGTTGTTGGTCGTGTTTCCCATTATATGCAAACACCTCATGAAAGTCACTGGAAAGCATAAAAAAGAATACTTCGATTTATTCAAGATACAACTCAGTTTGGGATTCATTATAGTATAAGGGGGAAACCTTTGTTAGTTGGTTTCACTGATTCAGAGTGGGCCGATGATCTTGATGATCAAAATTCTACTGCAGGTTATGTTTTCAGTCTGGGATCTACACCTGTCACTTGGGCTTGTAAGAAACAACAAACTCTTTCTTTTTCTTCAGTAGAAGCAAAATATCAAGCCGCAGGTAATGCCAGTCAGGAAGCTTTATGGCTTTGACAGATAGTTTCAGATTTTGGATTCGAGCAGCAGCAACCTAATCCACTTTGGTGCGACAATCAAATTGCCATCAAGCTTGCCAAGTATCTAGTTCTACATCAATGCAACAAACACAATGAGCTACACATGCACTTCATCAGAAATATCGTTCATGATGGTGTTCTTGAAATTCTCTACTACCCTATAGATGATCAAGTTGCAGACATCTTCACCAAGTCTCTTACAGAATTGAAGTTTTAGGAGTTCAGGAATGTGTCCTTAAAAGGGGATAGGCTCTAATGCCTCCTTGCTTCTCCTAATAGTGTCACTTTTGTAAATCCTTCAATCCTATCCCAAGATGTTCTCAAGGGGGGGTGTTAGGATATTTAGACACTTAGGAGTTAGTTAAGATCAACTTGTGTAATATATCCATTAGGTAAAGTGTGTTTCTTTAGTATGCATTAGTATGCATTTGTAAATATTCTAATATGACGGTCATGATATGTTCTAGACATAAAGTGATATGATGGTTCAACTTCTCTTAGATCATACCTACCAATGATCTGTGGCTTAACACCCGATTGGTCCATGATCTTTATTTAAAGAGCATGGAGGGTCCTTGGCTAGTTGATCAATTATGAGAAGCTCATTTGTAACTTTCTTTCATTTGCATAATAAATTGCTTCAAGTAGATTTTTGGCTGGGGCCATGGAAGGTTTCCTTATCGAGGGTTTTAACCATGTGACAAACATCAGTGTATTGATCTGTGATCTATTTGTGTGAAGTGGTTGCTCTAGGTGTTCGGTCTTTTGGGAGTACCTTGTGTACTAGAACACCAAGAACATGTTAAATACTTCTCTCTTAAGTTTTACTAAATAAACCAAGTGCATCTGGAGTAGTCATCAATGAAAATTAAGAAATATTTGAAACTAGAAAAGGAAGTGTTGGAGACATTTACCCAACATGCACGCTTAATTTGGTCAATTTTTCCTTGTTAAACCACTATCCTAAATTTATTTGACTTAACTAGCATCATATGAACACACTATGACATCAACATGAGTACACCCATGCCTACCTTCAGTCAAGGAAGACAACTAAGCCTTATGCTTCGTTTGGGGAGGCTAACTGGGCTTCCTCCTTAAAATAGGGAGCATTTTAGGGGTGATATGAGTGTCATAAATGCACCTAATTGCTAACTGATTGTTACAATCAGTTAAGATAAGTGGTGAAGGAGTATCCATTCATTATATTGATTATTTTTATTATTATTTATGAACTGGAGTCAACTAGGACGCCTTCAACCACTTCTGATGACCAGTTTGACTTCAGTTAACTTCATCGGGGTTCATTGGAGTTAATGATGCACTACCACTTATTGATTGGCATGCAGTGACATGCGTTTAAGCTACTTTTAGTTAGACTCAGTCATCCATTGAAATTTGATTCAGTTGGGACTTAGTGTGAGAGTCAGTTATTGATTAGCTCTGTGGTTAACTATGTGTGCTGATTGTGGCTGACATTCAGTTAAACTACACCCATTCATTCAATTTGAATGACCTCCTTGGGAATTTGAAATTTCTTGGAATTCATGCACCTTGCATGATCATTGTATTGTATTACTCATTCTTTATTGATTATACAGAGTTGTTACTCCTATTGTAGCACCATTATGCCATTTTCATGCTTAATTATCTGAAATCTCTTATGAGACTGTGTTTTAGTCCTTAGATTACTATGACAGATTAATAGGAAGCAGATGGAAGAGGTCCACACAAGTCACTATGCAAAATATCCAAGGGAACTGATACATGCCAAGAGGCACGTTTGTCAAAACTGTCCCGAAGATGTTTTCTGAGTACAGAACCGGAACAAACACCATCCTTGCAAGATACCATCAGAAGACCTACCACCATATTGTCTTTACATAGTTGTTGCAATGAGCGATAATTCAAGTGACCAAATCACTCAAGCCAAAGTTTGCTCAAGTTATCACTATGAGTGACAAACAATGAAAAAAAAGGTGATGACCCAAAGTTGTTAAATTTGTACAACCTGGTAATATCATCAACAATTTTGGTAGCAAGTACATTTTGAGGATATTTAAAATCCTTGATTACAACTTGGTGAGGTTTAAACGTCACAGTTTTAACTTCACCAAATGAGTGATTTGATAAACTGATAACACACTACACGAAATTCTTGGAACACATAGTACATCACTAAAATGACCATTTTCTACTGGAATTGTTCTAGATCCTACAACACGTAGAGATCTATCATCACCAACAAATATTTTTTTGGTGTTACATTCATGCATAGTAGAAAAGATGGCTTAATCCTTAGCCATATAATAAGATGCTCTAGAATCAATGAGCCATTCATTCGAAGTAAAAGAAGAAGATGTAGTATAAGAATAACCAGAAGCACAAAGTGCATGTCCATGAGAGGTAGATTCCGAAGACGAATCTAGGCTGATGTAGTGCTTCTTGATTGCTACTAATTCCAAGGCTGCCATCTTCTTGAAACACTTAGATTCATCATGATTATCTTTCCCACAAAAATTGCAATGATGCTCAAATTTCTTTCCTTTTGGATTGGATCCTTTGTCATTTTTTAAAGGAGTTGACTGAGAGGGTTTGGGACCCTTGTTTGGCTTATTATTACAAAAATTTTGTTTCTTGGGAGGATTGGACTTTTCTTTCAGTTGCGACAATAAGGCTTTCCTAGATGTATCTGCATTGTTAATTACTCCAAGGTGAATGAGCTTATATTTCTCTCTAATTAAGGAATCACAAAAGGATTCAAGACTAGTCTCTTGATAGCTAGCTACAGTCAAGGATTCTTTCATGGAGTAAAATGTAGATACAAAAACAGAATATGCAGGTCCAAGTTTGGAAAGAATATGATAAATACATTGTTTGTCTTCTTTCTTAATCTTGCATTCTTCACATAAGAGTTTAAGAGTTTAATACTTAGATAAATAATATTGAATGCATGAAAAATCACTTGGATTCAAAGAAATCAACTCGTTATCAAGTTGATGACCTCGAATTTCATTGTGTTTACCAAACATAGATTCCAACTTTTCCCAAGATTTATTAGGTTCATCAATTCCATATATGTGGAATCGCAAATTAGTAGAGATTGACATCCTAATCAATCCACGAGCTTCCTCACATCTATTTGCCCATTTTATTTCTTATCATCATCAGTGGGTTCTGTTTTTTTCCCTAAGGTAATTTTGAAAAGTCCCCTACTTCGTAGAACATCCTCCATACGATATTTCCGTGAGAAATAGTCAGAACTGGTAAGTAGAATATCACAAGGGGTGGCAATATAGTAAAATAATGGCTGGAAGAATAGAAACTAACTGTCTAGATGCAAAGAGATCTAAAAATTAGATTGTTTAAAAAAAATGGCACTGAAAATTGATTATGGATGATGAAGTTATGCTTGATCAAAGAAAATGTTGAAGATGTCCCCAATAGTGACGTGGTAGATATTAACTTGACCAACTAAAAAAAATAACCCCCTTCTTCCCAAAATAAACCTTTAACAATCACTTACAAGAAGGTTTCTTTTAAGTGAATCACTTTTGTAAAATACGTGATGTTCAGTTTTACAATAATGGTACTTTAAATAGTGCGACATAAAATACTTAAGTGACTCACTTTTTATTTTATTTTATTTTTAAGTGAGATGCACTTTTACAATAAAGTAACTTAAAAATAGAAATTGCATGGGCTATTAAAAAGTAACTTAATAAGAATTGAACTCAAGACCTATTAAAGAATAAAACAACTTTGGACCAAGTGAGCTAAGTTTAAAAGGTACATAAAAGAAGGGAATGAGGAAGGGGTTTTTGTTTTTTTTTTACTCTTCTCTCTTGGTTTCCATGCTTGCTTATTTTTCCTACAAATCACATGACAAACCAAAAAGAAAACAGAATTTTTTTTCCATGCTTGTGGGGCTAGATCTCGTTAGCTTAACCCAATATTCTATGTTTTCTCTCTACTTCTGATTCACCACGATTGCACAAGGTGCATGGCAAAGAGCATACTCAACCAAAAAAACCCTTTCCCTTTCTATTTCTGATTCGTCGCGATCGCGCAATGTTACGAAGAGAAATTCCTATGGCTTGGGGTATCACAATAGAGAGCTTGACTCTAGAAATCAATCCTTTCCTATATGCAAGAGAAAACAAATATCTAACACTAAAGGATCTAGATTCGTACCTTATTTCGGATGGTTGATGTAGATCCTTGTTGAGATTTTCCACTCTAGCTTGTATTGATAAATCACTATCTCAACACTCAACAAACAAGGCAAGCATGCTATATATAATTGTGTTAGACCTACCCTAGCATATATGATCAATAAAATATAAGCATTTAAAAGCATCCATGGATAAAATACTCATTTAAATACACATTATTGGACAAGAAAAGATATTTCTATTGATATAAAACAAAGATTACAATAGTGACAACCTCTGTCGGTAAGACTACGAATCGGAGAAACTGAGTCCCGCACTTGGGCCTACACCACTTCAATGCTCCATCTCTCGATAGCAAGCTCACAAGCAAAAGCCAAGCTTGGGAAGAACACAAAGTGCTCCAAGGGACAAAGGGATGCAGACTCAATTATAAGCTCTGGCAACAATGGACTATATTTTTCTTGCTCTTCAATTCCTCCCCTTCAATGTATCCAAAGGGTTCCTTATATAGCTCTTCAATGGGGTAATGGAAGGTCGAATCCGAGCGATCTCAAGGCATATGGAAGGTCAAGAGACAAGTGACTCAGATCCACATCAAGGAAAACTCCAAATTCATTTGGCCTTTTGCACACATCCCAATGTACACGATTTTAAGGGTCAAACCCGTGTATATACGCAAGAAAGGGATTAAAAGTCGCGTATGGAAATTATTGCATGTTTTTAGGGATGATCTTGGAAACATCAAAGGTACAAAAATGTTCCATGGGGTCTAAGGAGTTTGCAAAGGAACAGGGAAGGCCATGAAAGTGTGATTCACCATGTGTGGTAAAATCAACTATAACAGATGCCCCCTAATGTGTGAGGTTAGAGGGGTCATACGATGGCCAAAATACATTATAAGTCCATCCTAGAAGTGGAGTGATGAAGAACACAGTGGAAGAACCAGCCATCCAATCAAAACAATACAATGATCAAACTATGCATATAACTGCAAGTAGATGTAGCAGTCTTGGATACATAAGAGTACAATGGCCATGAATAGGCATGATACAAAATATGACATGTGTGGTCATCACCACGTACAATATAAATATCTTAGAATCTCCATGATGAAGATATACAAAGGATCATTATCTCCATGAAGACTGAAGATATATAGTGGATCAAGATCTCCATAATGGCTGGAAATATCTGACATATACTGGAATCAAGTCATGAGAGCTGAAATCTCATGAACACTGGCATGATCAAGGAGGTAGCATATGAGATGCCACCAATCTGGAAGGTCTTCTATAAAAACTGCTACGAGTACATGTCCTACTATGTGAATAGAGGTGTTGAGGTCGAACATAGTAGTCCATCATCTGATTACCGTTCATTGATGTATACTATTAATAGATGCGAGATCACTCACCAATAATGATAATGGGAATAGAGGTACTATAGTGCAAATTAACAAGTGTGAATAAATGTGTTGAGGTTGAACACTTGAGAGAATCCATCAATCAGGGGACATTGATGTATTCCGAAAAAATTGTCGATGGTGAGAGAACCTGCCACTGATGACTGCAAGTCTCAAGGCACTTCAAACATGACTCTAGATTCCTATCCCAGAATAAATCTGAAGTCGATGGGATGAAATCCGTTGGAAGGAGGGCATTAAGGCATCCCCCATCATCCAACACGAGGTACTCAGCAAAGCTGTATAATGTGGAAGGAATCGATCATAAGGTGCACGAACCAGTAACTATATCGAGAATGGCCAACATACAAACTCAAGATAACTGAGGAATGGCCGACTCAGGTTTCAACTTCCTTCAAACAAGAGAATAAAGGAGAATGGTGACCGAATGTATGTAGCATAGACTCGATATACAAAACTGGGACATCTCTGCGACACAGGAGGCATTGACAGAGGCTCCATAGGGATTGGAAGCTTAACCAGTCGGTGGAGATAAACTCAGAGAAACAAGTACAGCTCCTAAATTCAAGCTATTAACCCAACCAACGAATGTGATATATAGTGCTCTGTTCGAAGGCGACAAGACTCGACTGCTGCCAAAGATAACATCTTTTCTTCTCTGGCTTTTTGGTTTTTTAATTTTTTTTGGACTTTTTCAAATATTTGAAAAGCTTGAAAAAGATTAAAATCACTTTAAAGTTATAGACTAGGAGGAGACGAGTGTCAAGGGACAAACAAACTAGTTCCAAGCAATGGAACATACCTATGCTCAATGCAAGGACATATGTGTAGGATAGCGACACTCAGGGTAAAGTCCCCTCCCAGTAAAAATTGGGAATCAAGCTGCAAAGGATATATAAAATGGCTTTGCATGGCTAGACATGAGACGAGCTCGGGCTATATGGCTGATACTCAAAGTCAGGGAAGTCGGCATAAGGCTCAATGAGGCGGGAAAAGCTCATGATAATGCAATTACAACTTGACATAAGGGAGTCCTAGGGAAACAGGCCACCAAAAAGATCAAGAGGAGTATGAGGCTCTTGCGAAATGTCATGGCGATACTATACAACAAACTCCCACACCCTAAAGGCCAAAGTGTCAGCATGGGTACCAAATGCAAACAAGGAGCTAACTAGGGCACCCATGTAAGGTCAAACTCTACCATTCACATCATGTCATTTCTAAAACAGCAAGAAGGTTCCGTGACAGGATAGAATGGGTTCATACCTAAGGTTATAATGAAATGGTCATAAGGTCATGCAAAATGCAAACGGAGGTGAAATCAAACCTATATGCCATTTTAAACATCATACCTGAAATCGGCATGAACGAGTCAAAACAATGCTCAAAATGGTCTCCTACATCATTATATTAGTCAAAAACGGTCCAAAAGGGTCATAAACGGTCCAAAACTATAGAAAGGGGGTAAAAATTTGAAAAAATTTGACAAATTTCTATAAATAGTAAAAAATTCAAAACATTATATATCATTTGAAATTTTTACTCAATTGAGCTCAAAACTTCAAATGTGAATTCTGGGAGTTTCAGCCGGCGGAATCCGACACCATTTTTTCCAGGTAACTTCACATGCCCTGATATTTCATTTTCATGTAATTTTTTGTAATTTCCATGGTGAAAATTGATTTCTAGGCCAATCTAAGATATGCGCCTCAGCCCACATGAAAATCGAGGATTTTTCTGCATATAGGGCTAGCTATACACGGAAAAATGGCTCAAAGTCGCATACATACGCGGCTGTTTTGCAAAAAGTCACGTATGCGGCTGCGTTTAAGTTTTTCTAAGACATGTAATGACCAAAACTTAAATTAAATGTGCATGATGGTTCTATAATGGAGGGAATGAGAGCACGGGGATGTAGAATAAGCAGTACGGGGCGATCGAATGGCTCAACAAGCTCTTCGTGCATGCGGGTTCTACAAGTTTTGGTGTCTTGGTGGATTAAGGGCCAAACTAAAACTGTTGTAGATGCTAGTAGACTACTAGGATCCTGACTCAGAGTCTTTCCAGATTGTCGGGATGTCCCTCACTATAGACGTGGAGGACATATACTTCATTATAGGATTGTCCCGACGGGGGGAAGTGGTGAACCTACATTCTCACGGGCCCAAAGGTGGCCTCACCATAGATGCATATATCGTTGTATACTATTATCTGGACACAGAGAAGGTTGGGATTCATATCCCAACAAACTCCATACAGGTACTGGGCCTGAAGGCCATACTACTGACACTTGGCAGGATAGCAGGGCTAGCCTCATTCCACCAGGCCTCGCGGCTCTTGTTGTTCTATGCAGTGGAGTGCATGAGACCCATATTTTTTTATTGGAGTACTACCCTATTGAGTAACATGAAGCAACAGCTCAGCAACTGCAAGATGGGCAGGGTACGAAAATTTGGTTTCAGTAGTATACTAAGCATGTTATTCTTTGAGTGTGTTCCGGGATTCAGCCCTAGAGTTGACGTTCCTCTTCACGGGGTTTGAGATCCGGCCCAACGACGTTGGGTAGATGCGATGCGCAGACTGGGTGGAGGTAGGGTGTCCAACCCCTATCCAACTTACTTCTTTCCATGGTGGTGGTGGCAGATAGTTGCCATCGATGATTACCCCTATGCAGGGATAGATTTTTGGGGAGATCCAAACATGCCTCTACCACCAGGATTAGCATATGGTGACATTTGTAACGAATCCCAACCTCTTTTTAAGTTTTTTGAATTATTAATTTTTTTTTGTGTTTTTTGATATATAGACTCAAAAGTCATGTTTTTGCGTGACAACACATAGTGACATCCTATCATATGTATGCATATGTAGGACCACAACAACCTGACGATTTCCCTCATCATAGATGGAGAGGAAGAGGAGATGAAATCATGGGTGTGGATGTGGAGCGGACGCTCCAAAGCATCCACACAAACTTTGTGCAGTTGACACATAGGGTACTCATGGAACAGGTCGAATACCTGCCTGAGGCCATGCAATGTCAGGTGGTGGTTGTACCATGAGCATGGGTGCAGTTGTTTTGATGGCTGGCTAGAGCTGTGGTGACTTTCCATGATCAAAACCCCCCCCCTCCTCCCCAGGCTTAGATACCTGGGAGTGATACATTTTTTTACTACCGTGTATTTATATTTTGGTGGCTCGGAAGCCCCATTTTTGTATTATGACACTTATGTATTATCACATTTTGGATGTTTAATGAAATTTTTTTATGATGATCGATTTATTTATTTACATGTGCAAAAATGTATGTTTGTGATGAGCTTATTTTCTATGAAAAAAATCCCAATCTAACACATAGTTAGCATATGAGTCGGCAACTTGATTATAAATTCTTGGAACATGTATGTATGTTATGTTGTTAAATTGTCATTCTAACAATATCACACATAAGAATATTCATAATAATGTTGTATCCCTAACATGATACAAGCCATTAAGCTGTGACAGTACTAACTACGAATCAAGACGTACCTCAAGAGAGAGAATACCATGTGAAATGGAATCATTTAGAAGCTCAATAACAACACTATATTCAGCAACATGGTTTGAAGAGGGCCATAAACATATGCCTCCTGAAGATAGTACCTGAACCGTAGGAATGTAAATCACCCAAGCAGCAGAGGTTGAGTGTTCAGTGTGGTAGCTAGCACCATCAACAAATCCTATGTAAATGGAAGACTCCATCGACATTTGTCATAAGAAATGAAAGCTAATCAGCAAACCCAATCACCATAAGAAAGACCTAACTATGCAACATATTGTACAATAATATAGAGTAATCAACCATGGATGAAGATCATGCATAGTACTTTTCAAGATAGAGCCCATTTCTAGGCTCCACCAAAGTTGTCCCTTCATAATCTACCAGCTCATAGGCGCCCTTCTCTAACACACGTTTGACCACATAAGGACCATGCCACATGGGATTAAACTTTCCTACCCCCGAGAGTTCTTTAGCTTGATCCCACAAAAGGACCAAATCTCCTTCACTAAACCTCCTCGGATGGACAAATTTATCATATTGTACCTTAACGCAATGCTTATTCACTTCTAGATCCACCAAGGCATCTCGACGCTGCTCATCAAGCTACTCTAAGTGGACCAAATGTTCCTCTAATGGGGAAGTGTCTGGTAAGAGCTCTATGGCTAGATTCAATGAAGGGATTCCACATTCAACTGGTAAGACGAAATCCACTCCATGTACAAGTTGATTTGGAGAAAAACCGGTGGCAGTCTTAACCGCGGTCCTATAAGCTCACAAAGTAGGATATAACATGATATGCCAATTGGTCTTGCTTTGTGTGATGGTTCGTTGGAGAATGGAATTAAGTGATTTGTTCACTACTTCAACCTGTCCATTCACTTGAGGGTAATAAGAAGAGGAATGCTCCTACTTATACCCTAACTTTGAGGCCAACTCTTCCATCATCCGATTCTGAAAGTGCCTACCATGGTCAGTGACAAGCTCCTTTGGAATACCGAACCGAGTAATGATCTGGTTGAATATGAAATGTGCAGTTGTCTCACTGTTGGATTTAACCGTGGGTATAGCCTCAGCCCATTTTGTGAAATATTCAACAACCACGATAATATGATGATGCCCCCCAACTGAAGCTAGGTTGCAATCCATGAAATCAAGCCCCCACTTAGTGAAGGGATTGACGGTGACAATTGGATGTAACGGGGTAAGACATGAGTGCATATTGCGTGCAAACACCTGGCAAGGGTGGCACTTCTTGACCACATTGACACAATCTTGAAAGATTGAAAACCAGAAATAACCCGCTCTCAAGATTTTCTGGGCTGTACAAAGCCTAGATAAATGACCACCACACACCCCTCTATGGAAATCATTCAATACAAGCTCAGACTCCTCATGAGTTAAACAAAGACGTAAAATGGAATATACCCCATGGTGGTACAATGTGTTATCCACTATAAGGTAGTTCTTGGATACGTGACATAACCATCGTCGTTCATCCCGTGAAAGGTGAGTAGGGACCTTCAATGTTTGTAAATATATGATGATATCCCCATACCATGGATCCAAAGTTGAGATCAGGAAAATGTGCTCATCGACGAACGTATCTTCACAAACTTCCTCCTCCTCCTCGCTTGGGAAATCAGATATAAGCTCCGCAAAAATCAACGATTTTTTTTATTTTTCCGAAACAAACTCGAGATCGAATTCTTGCAATATGACAATCCACTTATTATACTTTCCCCCTATCATCCTTCTAGTGAGGACGAGCTGAAATGGATTGACATGGGGTACCACCAAGGTCTGGCAAAGGAGAATATAGTGTCTCAATCTTTGAACTGCATGAACGGTAGCTAAGGCAAGTTCCTCCACATGGGAATAACAGATCTCCACATCTATAAGGTTTCAACTCAAATAATATATGACATGCTCGTGGAGCTCCTCATCCTCCTGAACCAAAACCATACCAATCGTCTCCATGGACGCGACCACATAAATTAAAAGGTCACGGCTATAGTTGGGTTGACTAATCACCGGGGCCGATGCTAAGGCTCTCTTAAGCGCATCATAGGACTCCTGGGATCGCTCATCCCAGCAAAAGGTAGTGTCCTTCCTCAAAAGATGCATAAAGCCTCTAGTCAAATTGGCAAAGTTAACCACGAATCTCTGCAAGAAATTTTCCATACCTTGCAAACATTGAAGATGTCTAATGTTTCTCGGGGGAGACAATTGAAGTATTGCCTCAACCTTTAAGGGATCAACTCTTATACCCTTCTTAGAGACAATGAATCCTAGCAAGCGACCAGACTTCATGCAAAAGATGCACTTATGAGGATTTAACCTAACCTAGTAGTGGCGGCATCTTTCGAACACTAATCTCAAATGGTAGGAATGACACATTCGTATACGAGAATGAGCAGCAAGGTCATCCAAAAAGGCTTCAATAATTTATTTGAGACCATGGAAGATCAAGGTCATAGCCCGCTGAAATGTGGCTCCGGTGTTTTTAAGGCCGAAAGGCATCTTCCAATATGCAAACGTACCCCAAGGACAAATAAATGCAGTCTTATGTTGGCCCTTGAGTTTGATCTGTATCTGATTGTATCTGGAAAATTTTTCCATAAAGGAAAATTCCTCGCTTCCTACACACTCATCCAAAATTTGATCAATAAATGGTGTGGAAAAATTAACCTTAGGACAGGAACGATTCAAGTCATGGAAATCAGTGCATATACAGATCGCTCCCTATTTATTATCCATCGAAACGGGGTTTGAAACCCACTCTGTCAAGGGAACAGGATAGATAAAACCGACCTTCAACAACTTTTCTATCTCAGCCTTAATCGCGGGTGCTTTTCTAGGATTCACTGCACGCAAGCATTGTCAAACAGGCTTAGCATTGGGATAAATTTTAATTTTATGTTCAATAATGCAAGGGTCGATACCTGGCATTTCCTCGTATGACCAAGCAAATACATCACGAAACTCTTTGAACATCTCGGTATACCCTTGAATCTCGGCATGGGAACATTTTTCCCCAATATATACATTCTCAATCTTGCCAGGATCATGAGAGATATTGATAGGGATGGTAGGAGATATATTCACCATGTTTCCATCGGCCATTGGACCAGGAGAACTCAATGGAATCATGGGACTACCAATTCTCTCACTAAGAATCTCCCTAAACTCTTCACACTCCAAACGGTCAAGCTCAGGAAGAAAATAAGATCTATGATGCAACTCTTCCCAAGGTGGCTCAACCCTAAACATGGCCTCAATAATAGCTTCATCTGATCGAAAAACACTATCAAGGCAGTCATGTGCGTGAGAAGACTCAACTACCCATGCAGGCAGCACATATGGGTCCTCCTCCTCCATCCACGAAGAGGAAGGACTAGGCTCTGCAACACATTCAAGATTCACTTGATATGCTATCATTTCTGCAGGCACAACACGTCCATTCCGATAGGCTTACATGAAGGACTCGGTGTAGGAAGAATCCAAGGATCTTCCATATGGGTAGTGCGAAAAGACACTGATCTCAATGAAGATGAAGCCCCACTGAAACTAGACCCAATCATAAGAACAGGTGCATGACAACTAAAGCTTCCCATAAGGGATGGATACATGCCCACACCCACACTCCCAGTTGCCGACTGAGAATGATCGATAATCGGGATAGAAGCTCCAGAAGATGCAGTAACACATGAATTCTTGAATGATGTTTGATCAATTATAACTATCTTCCCATTAAACGGAAATCGTACAACTCGAAATAGATAAGACGCTAGGGCTTGCATACTATACATCCAATTCCTACCTAGTAACAGATTGTAGTCAAGGGGCGCATCAACCACCTCGACCTCGATCTCGATGGTCTTCCCTCCCAAACGGACCTTAAGAGAAGGAAGAATTCCGTGCAGCCGAAACGATATACCATCAAAAGTAGTCAACATGGTAGCAGATTTAGACAACTCAGGGGAACCCAAACCCTTCCAACACACCAAAGACATCACATAAGCAGCAACACCTTCGTCAATCACAGTGCGTTTGATAGTCATGTTAAGACATTCTACATGAATCAAGAGAGACACATAGTAAGGAAACCAAGGTTGTAGTCCTACGGTTTCAAATTTGATGATGGAGGAAGAGTTATCATCGTTAACACCAAGAGTAGAAAGCAAAGCCTTCCTTTGCGAAGGATAACTCTGAAGTACTTCGAGTGCATACATTGCACAAGGAGTGTGGCCCAAATCCTCAACAACTGAATAATTCTGGGCAGCTCAGGCATTAGGATTGTGCCCCGAATGCTTAAGGACCCCCTTAGGAATGTGAGGTGCAACTTCAGGTTTATCCATAGGGTTTTTAATATGCAAAGGACTCCTGGGTGGAGCAGGTTCATTTCCAAGGTCAGGTTGTGACGAACCATAGTCCTTCGCATGAGTCACAACCTTAGTAGCACGCACCATATTGATGCAACCATGACCACTACTAGCTTCCGATGGATCTTGATCTCCACTAGACTAATCATGGGTCCTCGAGTTCATGTTTTGATTATGGGGTAAAGGGTTGGTCAGCATAGCTGGGCCCTATGCTATGAACCTTGAGGCTTCTTCTATACGAGGGCACAAGTGAGTGAGGTAGTCATCCTTACACAATTTGCAAGGAAACTTAACCTTATGTTTAGACTGCTTGTCCCCCCCAGCATTGTGGGCGCTCTTATCATTAGAATTGGCATTTTCATTCCTATTCCCACCCTTACGATTGATTTTACCCTTTTTCTTATTCCTTCTGGGTTTTTGATTACCTTTTTGGTCCGATGATTGTACCAAAAGCACACTCACCATTTGGGTGGGTTGAGATGAATTCATGGCTTGTCCCGAAGTAGATTGGTTGATAGACAATTGACTCACATGTTTCACAACCGAATCCATAGGTTTGGTACTCATACAACTAACAATTCCATCGGCATGTGGTACAGGTTTGACCTTAGGGTTGAAACTAGAACGCGGAGTGTTAGGAATAATCTCATATAATAATCTAGATTGAGCATAAATCAAATCCAATTCCTGTTCCCTAAAAATGTGTTGTTCCTTTTTTTAAACTTCGAATGTAGAAACATCCTTTGCTATATAAGGTAGTAATGATTTAAGGAACTATTTGAGGAGAAAATCCAGTGGTATGAAGGCTTTAATCAATCTCTTTCATCTACGCCACTCTTGGATATGGTCCGAGATATGCATGGCTTTATCTTACCAAAATGTCGACAAGAGTTCTGTACCAATGTCGTAACACACTGGTAGCTAGAAGTGATTAAGAAAATTCATATCTAGGTCATCGAACAAAACAAATGCCCCCCTAGGTAACTCTATGTGCCATTTCACTGCAGGCCCAGTGAGGTTGCATTGAAATAGCATTAAACCGATCGAATATTCGTGTAAGGAATTAGAAGAGAACCAAAGGTGAAATGTAGTAACATGTTCACTAGGATCTTCTCCTAGTTTGCCCTCGAATTTGGGGATGTCCAAGGGAATCTTGGTAGGGACAGCCGACCAATCCGGGTCATAAGATATCAGATCGTTCGTTAGTCTTGACAAGTTAGTAAAATTTAACGTTGCGAGGAAAGGGAGCCTAGGTTGAGCAGGTCGATGTCATGCTCCCTGATCATTTTGGTTCACATAAGACTGATTACCGTAACCACCATGGCCATGGCCATAGTTCCCTCCTCCCATTTGACCCATGTAGGGTGACATGGAAGCACCATAATGTGGTGTACCTTAACTATTTGGAGCTACAAAGCCATAATTCGGGGAGTAAGCGGGTTGTTGATACTCGTACCCATAAGGTGAATAACTCTATGCATACTGTGGTCCATAATATTGTCCATGAGAAGCTCCATAAGATGTCCCATGGGATGTCCCATGAGAGACTCCATAAGTAGGAATATGAGGAATTCCCTGCGATAGACCATAGGATGTTCTAGAAGTAGGAATGTGACCTCCCGATACAATAGGAGGTACTTGAATCTGAGACACAACTATGCGAGTAGAAGCAGTACGAACATGACTAGTAGCCACATTCCAGCCCGAAGGACCACGTGAATGAGGGAGAGGAATAGCATTCGAAGAACTAGGGATAGACGATGAAGGGATATTTGAAGTGATGTAAGTGGTGTTCCCTATAGTCACTCGTCTTGGTTCTGGTATCCTAATAGGACTACTAACACCGGGTCTAGGAAAAACGAGTGATGTAGCCTCCACCACTAGGATGGAGGGTGCAATGTGACTCGTCCTCCCAAATCTCTCCGCATGGAAACAAATGGGAATGCCCCCAAGCGTAGTGCTAGGTTAAAATTTTGACCAAGCATGGTGTGTTGGATCATGTGCAGGGATACTAGACATTCCATAACTAACATAACTAGTGCTCACAGGTTCATGATGAGTCTCATCACCCAAAAGCCAATACCAGTGACCTGTGAATAAGGGATCATACCCAAAGTGTGTAGGTATATCATGTGAAGGATCATACCTAGAGTGTGTAGGTATATCAGGTGAAGGATCATATATAGGTGTAGGATCTTCTTCCCCAACCTCATGAGGTGGAGAAGAAAACTCAAGAATTTTATCTTCATGATCTCCCATCGTGTGTGAATTAATGTGAGAAGTAGTCCGCCTGGACTGTCTATTTCTCTCTCCCAAAGAAGGAGGAGATGTAGAAGGTGGAAGTCCTGCTAAACGATGAGAACGGCGAAGTGCCACACCTAAATCCACAATGAATCAAAAAATGAAAAAGACTCTTCTAATTATGCAAACCCTAAGCAAGCTAGCGTGCAAAGATCATACACCAATATAATCTAAAGCCAATCACAAGCAAACAAGGGTAGGATATGTGAGCTCTCGAATGAAGCAGGTATGCCTCTACTAGGAGAGGCTTGAGACTCCCATACACAACAAGCAAAGGTTCGTAACCAATTATTGTGACCCACAGCTTCAACGCATATAGCGACTGTGTTGTTCGACCCCAACCTGGCTGGGACACCTGCAGAATAACCCCTATGAAGTACCCTCTCGATTGTTGGTAATAACTCCCGATTGATCTTATTCCCTTACCAAAGCAAATATTTATACATTACAATGGCAGTTGAGAACCAGCATTTTCACCTTCCTATCTATTCATATTCGTATTTATTATTTATTTACAATAATCCCAACGGATTATTCTAACAATCCCCCTCTTAATCTGAAGGGGTGTTCTTAAGTCCGAGCATGTTTTTGAATCTTTCAAACTTTTCTCGTCCAAGCGCTTTGGTAAAGATGTCTGCAACTTGATCATTTGTGGAACAATGTCGAAGATGGACTGTCTTGGCCTCTACATGATGTCGAATCAAATGATACTTTGTGTTGATGTGTTTGGTTCGATCATGGAATCTAGGATTCTTTGCCAGCTTGATTGCAGAAGTATTGTCGACCAACAATGGAGTGGAGTTCTCTTGTTTTTCTTGCAAATCTTCAAGTATCTTCCTAAGCCATACTATTTATTTTGTTGCTTCAGCTGCAGCCACATATTCTGCTTCTGTTGTTGAATCTGCTGGAACTGACTGTTTACGTGATCTCCATGAAATAGTTGCTGATCCAAGACTCATAGTGTATCCAGAAGTTGATACTCCTGTCTCTTTATCGCCATCAAAATCTGAGTCTAAGTACCCAATAAGTTTGAAGTCATCCACTTTAGAGTACTTGAGTCCAACGTCTTGAGTCCCCTTCAAGTATCT
>LPNX010403130.1:666738-677411 GCA_001517045.1 Pseudotsuga menziesii
TTCTTTTGGTTATGCTTGTCTTTGATGGATTCCCATGAAGCCCAACACTAATCTGATGTGTGCCCAGTCTTTTGGCAATGTTTGCACTGCAAATCTGATCTTTTGGTTCTGCCCCCTCTGCCTCTCAAATTTCTTCTTCCTCGTCCTCTCTTGCTGCAATCTCCCTTGGAAGGGTCTTTGAACCAATTCTTTGTTTTCTGAACAAAGTTAAGGGATTCTTCGACAGGCTCGCTTGATTTTTTTATCTTTCTAGACCATTTTGGATATGTTTCCTTGCCAGTGAGGACATCACCAACAATAGATGCTATAGATTGCATTTTTACAATTGTTAGTGTAATTTTTAAAGAGAAATAAAAAATAATAACCTTGCAGGTCTACAGTCTCTGCCAAGGTGAATACAATGCAATTTTATAGCAAATATATCAGTAGATACAAAATATATCACTGTCAGTGATACATAGGCTTCTTTATATCAGTCATTAGCAATATATAGCATACAACATTTGCACATATCAGTCTCGGTCTTCAGTTTCTGAGATCGGTCTGCAATCTATCAATCTCAGTCTTCAGCAGCAAATACACAGCAAAAATCGCAGCACTCTGCAGCATACATTATTCTTCAACAAAAAACTCAACAGAAATTAGGGTTCGGGCTACTCCTCAAATCGACAGCAGTCACCAACACGCAGTCTCCAACGCAGCAATATATGTGTGATATATCAATATTTTGCAGTCACCCAATGTATAATATATCAGTCTTCATTTTCTGATATCTAAAACGAGCAAATTGCGACACAATAGACTGCAAACACTCAGGCCCAAATTATAGGGCAAATAAAGATTGAAAGCAGCGCTTCACGGTCACAATACAAAGTGAGGGTTTATGCTAATGTATTGGAAATGTTCTTTCATACTTCAAACCTTTCAAATTTCAACTAATGAAGTGCAACAAGAATGCTGATAACTTTTGGGGCCGTAACTTGTATGACTGAAGGATTCAGGAAAGCCAACCGATACTGATACAAGGCTTCAGAAGAGACTCTTTACAGAAAATTGTCAGTCTTCATATTCAGCAGCATGTAAACTCAATATATGCAGCATATAAACTTACGCATAAAACAAGGTCAAACTATATCGCAGCTGACTGATATTCACACAATATTCACATGAAAACTCAGCACACGGGCTCATACACCAGTTGATCAACGCACAGCTTCCACGCTCAGCACACCATTCAGTCTTCAATGCATAGTCTTCAACGCAGTCTCTTCTCATACAACTCTTCAACCAAGCAGTCTTCAATCTCCTCCACGCAGCCAGCTCATTGCTAGTAATGGAGCTCTTGAGTTGGGCCGACCTCGAGGCCAGGAACTCGCTGGAGAAGGAGCCTTCTCCACGCAGGTCGCAGCACAGAAATTAGGGTTTCAGCACATCAACTTATACAACGATCAGTCTTCTCACTAGTCACAGCCTTTAACATATTGCAGGAGGAGGAGTCACGCAGCTTCAGATGCAGCAAGTAATAAATGGTATCAATGCAGTCTTTAAAATACCACTGATAGGTATTTATTCTTCCAATGCAGGCAACAATGGTTCAAACAGCCCAAAACGCCAGCAACATGTATCATCACCAGTCCACTCACAAGGCTGTACGTGTTTCAACTATCACCCATCATCTAGTTGACGAACTGATACCTCCCCACTGGTTGCAGCTCCACGCTGGTGCAGCAGGTCACAGCTCCACGATTCTCAGGCTCTCCACGCAGTCTATCAACACTTCAACACAGTAATACTATATGATAATAATCTTGCTTCTATGCTGCAGCAGTAATATCCAGATCCTAGAGGTCGCTCCAAAAAACGCAGCTCCACCAATATATCATGCTAACTGATCTTCTCTGGATATATTCCCAGACTTCGAATTAATTGATCGCTTACACTTTGATATATGTCTGTAATATACGTCTACGATATATGTGATATATGTCTGTGATATATGAGGACAGAATACACATTCATGGGGACAGAGAAAGGCGTAGATCGAACATACTGGAAGAATCAAGCTCAAGGCCGGTTCTAATGGCAGGCGAGGCAGAGTACAGAGGCTCCAAATGGTTTGTAGGCTCATCAATCTATTACCATTTTAATGGAGACGTAGATTATCAGCAAAGACAACGAGAAGTTCAGCATCATGGCAAGAATTATGTGGGCTAGAATGGCAGTGAACAGGGGAGTTTGGCAGAATAATACACATACAAAATGCATCCAGATTAGGGTTTGCAGCACACAAACTCAATCATGAAGGAATTGTAACGCAGACAATGCATGTGAATCGACTGGCAGACTGATGGAGCAATCTGGCAATGGACTGGCAAGCAGAATGCCAGGAATGGGCAGACTGGCAACAGGCAGGAGTTATGGAAGCGCTCTGATACCACTTGTTGGTAACAACTCCCGATTGATCTTATTCCCTTACCAAAGCAAATATTTATACATTAGAATGGCGGTTGAGAACTAGCCTTTTCACCTTCCTATCTATTCATATTCCTATTTATTATTTATTTACAATAATCCCGACGGATTATTCTAACATCGATAACCTAGGTAAGGCAAATAAGGTCACCTCAATATAATCAATGCTCAGGCGGATAGTCATAGGCAGGATTGATTGTATGGGAAAGGTAGCAAAGCTCGAAACTCTCGAAGGAGCCCCCAGATACGAATACAATCCTAGAAATATCTCTGGTGCTACTCAGTTATGACTAGGGGTCATCCCAATTAATAACCGCTCACACTGCCTCATGCTTAACTCCCTTGTAAGAGGAGGATCTTGAGAAACACTAATTATACCAAGGAATTTCACACTCTCACCTGGACAGACACATACATGTTGTTGTTTAGTGGTTTTGGAGAATTTACTTAGAATGAACTATTCCAAGACCCTAAAACCTAATCTTGTTGGTGTACCCTATAAAAGAAAATAGTGTAATCCATTTTAATTAAGTGTATATTTTATTTGGCTTATTACTCAAAAAGGTAGATGATCATGCAACCAATGGTGTTATGACGCAACATGAAGTAAAATGCACACCTAACAATCAATGCAAATGCATTGTGTCCAATGAAAAACAAGGCATGCTACTACGTGAAATGCAAAATTTTCTTCAAATAACAAATGCAACCATTCCTATATGAAATCCTAACTATTACTTCTCTAAGCAAACCTAGTGCAAGTACCATGCAAAATGCAAAGTGAAATGATGCATCATGATGTAAAAGAAGCAAATATTTTTGGATTTGTTGAATAAAAATGAGATAATAAAGCAAAAGAATGACTCTACCAGCCCCAGACTCTACAAGCACTATCAAACAGCACCCACGCAAAGCACTAAGGTAAAAGACACCTAATGCACTAATCCCAAAACAAAAAATCGAAAATGCAATGACAAGAACATTGTTAAAAAAAAAATTACCCTAAAATGCGTCTATGGTTAGAAAAAGAGGTGTATACAGACTCTAGAAGCATCAAAGGAGACTCAGCAATCATCAAAACTCACCCAGCAACACTCAATCTTCCTCTAAAAGGAAAAAATTAGGGCATACACAACTGTGTGTAGAAAACCTGCGTATATACGTGGATATCTCAGTCAAAACTGCGTGTACATGCGACTGTGAGGCAAAAACTCGTGTACAGGAAGAAAAAGAGATAAAAATGAAGGAAAACAGATAAGTTGAGGAAAAATTCACACCTATCAGACACTAACAAGAAAACATGCCCCCAGACCCGACTTGGAAACAGAGAAATCAGAGTAATTCAAGAACATTGAATTCCTATAAAAAACCCCAAAGGACAATTACTAGGAACTCCCTAGTGGAGTCACCAATTCTATTATGGAGAGAAATTCCTATGGCTTGGGGTACCACAACAGACAGATTGACTCCAAGAATCAATCCTTTCCTATATGCAAGAGAAACCAAATATCTAACACTAAACGATCTCAATTCGTACCTTATTCCAGATGGTTGATGTAAATCCCCGTTGAGCTTTTCCACTCCAGCTTGTATTGATAAATCGCTATCTCAACACTCAGCAAACAAGGCAAGCATGCTATATATAATTGTGTTAGACCTACTCTAGCATATATAATCAATAACATATAATCATTTAAAATCATCCATGGATCAAATACTCATTTAAATACACATTATTGGATAGGAAAAGATATTTCTATTGATATAAAATAGAGATTACAATAGTGACAACCTCTGTTGGCACGCCAGCGAATCAGAGAAACTGAGTCCCCCACTTGGGCCTCCACCACTTCAATCCATATCTCAATAGCAAGCTCATAATAAAAATGCAAGATTGGGAAGAACACAAAGTGCTCCAAGGGACAAAGGGATGCAGACTCAAGTATAAGCTCCAGCAACAATGGACTATAGTTTTCTTGCTCTTCAATTCCTCCCCTTCAATGTATCCAAAGGGTTCCTTATATAGCTCTTCAATGGGGTAATGGAAGGCCGAATCCAAGTGATATCAATGTATATGGAAGGTCAAGAGACAAGTGACTTAGATCCACATCAAGGAAAACTCCAAAATCATTTGGCCTTTTGCACACATCCTAATGTACGTGGTTTTAAGGGTCAAACCTGCGTATATACATGAGAAAGGGATTAAAAGTCATGTATGGAAATTATTGCATGTTTTTTAGGGATGATCTTGGAAACATCAAAGGTACAAAAATGGTCCATGGGGTCTAAGGAGTCTGTAGAGGGACAAGGAAGGCAATGAAAGTGTGATTCACCATGTGTGGTAAAATCAGCTGTAACACGCAAGGTGCACAACAAAGAGCATACACAGACAAGGAAGGAAACAATACGAGACTAAAAAAAAAAAATATCTAAATAATAAAACTGATAAACATATGAGATATTTAAAAAAAAACAAATCCGTCACTGTAACATTATACCTTTAGATTTGCCGAAATGGGTGTTTCTGGAGCAAACAGAAACGATTTTCGATGAAATGAAAAGTATTTACCAATGGAAACAAATCTCCGGATGCAACAAAACACCTCCCATATCCCACAAATGCATAGAAATTCCATAATAAGAAACTCTTTCAAAGTTTCAGCAACACCGATTCAAGATCTAGATCACAAACGGAAGTGACTCTTCATAAATGCTCTGATACCATGTCGGGTACACATGGTACTCCCAAAATAGTGAACACTAAGAGAATCCACTCACATAAATAGATTACAGATCAACACACCAATATTTTGACGTGGTTAAAACCCTCAAGAGGAAAATAGTCCACCGCCCCAACCAAATATCTACTTGGATCAATTTATTATGCAAAAGAAGGAAAGTTACAAATGAGATTCTCATAATCAATCAACTAGCCAAGGGCCCTCCATGCTCTTTAAATAGATATCATGGACCAATTGGGTATTAAGCCATGAATCAAGGGTAGGTATGATCTAAGAGAAGTTGAATCATCGGATCACTTTATGTCTAGAACATATCATGACCATCGGATTAGAATATTTACAAATGCATACTAATGCATACTAAAGAAACACACTTTACCTAACGGATATATTACACAAGTTGATTTTAACTAACTCCTAAGTGTCTAAATATCATAATAAAAGAAGGGGTATTCAGCTGAGGGGAATTTTGGATGGTTTGTAGACTGGATTGACCTAGAAGAAGTAGACCATGATGACATTAAGCTCAGACTATTTTCTCAAATCCTAGCCGGAGAGGTAAGAAGATGGTTCACTAGCCTTCCAGACAACTCCTTTATGAACTATCAAGATTTTAAATATTCATTCAAAGAAAAATGGGTAGAAAAGAAATACCCCAAGAGGTGCTTGTCCTAGTTCTATTCCATGAGGAGGTAGGAGAGTGATTATGTCCAGGAATTATCTAACAGATTCATGAAAATATATAACGCTATTCCTTCTATGTTCAAACCTCCTCCTGGTGCTTCCCAAATCCAGTAGGCTAAATCTTTTGATAGTGAATTCACCTTGTGGATGAGTGAAAGAAGGTCAGTTTCTCTAGAAGACATGATAAATGATGCCATAGAGGTAGAAATGAACCTGACTACTACTAGGGAGAAGGGGAGAGAAGAAGTAGAAAGAAGAAAGAACGAAGATCTCACCCATCTTCCTCCCTCTAACACAACAGAGGCCAAGATTCATAAGGTGATGGAGGTCATAGAGAGTTGGATGGAGAGATTCATGATGGATCATGGCTCCTATCCCATAAGAAATCAGGAATTTAGAGGACCTTTGTGTCACTACTACATTTCGATCCAAAATCCGACGGTTACTTCCGACGGCGCGTGAATTTTTTCTTTTAAACCTACCAAAAATCACAAAGATATATTTTTTTTGTAAATGTGGCCACACACGTCGGTTAAGCGACGGATATTTTCATAACCGTCGCTTAACCGATGGCTCGTTGGTCAAAAAAAGGCCATTCAAACAACTAAAGAAATATAGGGCGCGGAACCGTCGCTTAACCGATGGCGCGTTAGTCAAAAAAAACCAAATAGGGCACGCGGGAACCATTCATTTTTCACTCTTCTCTTCATTTTGTATGTATGCGATCTTCATTCGTTTCAGAGATAAAATATGTATCCGTAGTTGGGATTCGTCGTTTCTTCATCGATACCATGTGCCCCAATCGCTCAATATCCTTAGTCAGTCCCACGAATATGTTAAGAGCTGAGCTGCATTACCAGATCATACATAGAGAGATCCTGTTCTTAGAGAGCAGGCGTTTTCTATTTGTGTCTGGGCTTAGGGGCCTAGTCGTGTTTGAAAGCTGAGCTTGCAGCTCCGGCTTTATACTGAGTTATACATATTCCTTCCAGTGGGAATCATCGTTTGGGGGAAGGGTCAAAATGGGTTGGATAGGGGAAGATAAAATAGTGAAGGGAAAGGTGCCATGTTGTTTGAAACAAAGGGGAAATGGACGCCCTTGTTAACAGGATCCTGCATTGCATCATTTAAGGGAGATTTAAAGGCAGGATTCTATAGAATTCTATTGGTTTTAATGGACTTTGGATTGCTATTGCAGGAAAAATAGCCAATTTTATCTATTTTGGGCGCGGAAGAAATCATAATCATAGCATTCATAAAGCTGTATAGAGATTTGGGTTTCCATAAATATTTTTCTATTTGTTTTGGACGCGGAAGAAATCATAGCATTTGAGACAAAGCTAGATTGATCATCGAGATTCCACAAATGGTATAGCTTTTCAAGAACTTTCGATTGTTATGGCAGGAAACATAGTTATTTTCCTTTGCTTTAGTCAACCTGCTGAAAGAAATCATACAATTCAGCCAAAGCTTTATTCAGATTCTAATCTTTTTTGCAATTTCATAAATTGAAAGTAGCGGTGGGGTGTTGGTAGTGTCCAGTTTGATCATTGCTTAAAAGCTTTCCTTATTATGGCCAATTTTAGGGAAATGTTTGGCACACACCACAACCATTGGGATAGGCAGAAACCCATATGGAGGGTCAATACCAATGTGCTCAGAAAGAATGTCACCGTGAGGTTTTTGGATCTGTATTCCTTCACTGTTGAAGGGACTCTTGATGATGCGAATCTCTTCAATTAGGTGAGAGAGAGGGTGCGAGAGTAGGGTAGAGTTTGGTGGGCTCCGGAGGCCAGTAAAGGGGCTGGTTGGTATTTGCAGCCCAAGATATCTTCACTTTCTGAAGGGATTGATGTGTCTTCGCTCTCACTTTCTGTCCTCGCTAATACCATTGCCTTGAAGAGGCTGATCAGGAAGGGGATTCTCCTTGCATTGAGGCCAAAGGTCTAGCTGTTGGTTTCAGGTGTGGCGAAGAAATGGTCCACTGTACCAGATAGCTACTATCAGGACCTTTTAAAGGCTGTTCAAGGGAAGGTCACTCTTGCAACGCGGCAGATCGATCATGTAAGTTGCATTGTTTACATTTGATTCTCTCAGGTTTTTTTTATATTTTTTGACGGAATATATATCCCTCATTATTATTTTACAAATACCCTGACTACCTTGATGCACTTAGATAACATATACTGAAATACATAAAAAATATAGGTGATCATACCACCAGACTTTCTTTCAGATTCATCATGGCATTTAGCCATTTACATTTTGCAAGCATGGCTCCTGGCCATTTGCGAACCATCACTTTCACAGACCTAGCGTTCGGCAATTACAAAAATAAACTTCTGCTCTCTTTACCTTAGGCAGACTTCTCTATCTTTCTCTCCTGCCAGCCACACAAAATCCTTAAGAGGCTACATTTTCCCCTCGCTATCTTCTTGCACAAGTAATGCACAACCAGCTCTTCATCTGTAGGGAAGAATCTGAATCCTGGAGGCCACTGATTATGCACAAGTAATGCACAATGATCTCTGGCTTGCTTGAATAGCTCCTCTAGATGTATGGCTACTCTGATTGTACCCAATCCCTTTATTCCCCCCATTACACAGAGAGAGGATGGTATCTTTTTACACAGAGAAGACCATGAGTTACCATCCTAAATTCCTTAACAAAAATGTATTAAACCCCTAAATTTGTTGTTAGTTGGAAATACAACATGAGCATTGAATCTGCCTCATTTGTGGCTATTGGAGACCTACTATATTAATGATGATGGAAACCTCTAGATCTAGCATGAAACCCTCCATAAGTGGGGGCATCCTCCAAATATGGCCAACAAATCATGTCCACATAACATCCTCCTTAATATCAAACTAGAAGGATGTCCAAGTGGTGAAAGTGGCTTTAAAAAGGTGAAAAAAAGGGCCTGAAAGATGACCCTAGTGCTCCCAAACTATTAAGAATTTGTCTGAGCGTTCTACACCTTTGGAAAGATCTGGGAAAGAGCTTTCCAACCATATATGGTACCCCCCAAAGCTAGGATGAGTGAGATCTACCGTTCTGAAGACAGGGTAGGTACCAAACTACTGAAAAATGGCCCAGAAAGATGACTTGATTGCTCTAATGCCTTAGAGAACTAGACTGAGCGCTTAGCACCATAAGCTAGCCCTGTGAAAGAAATTTCCATCCATAAATCATAAGCTTCCATCTGAGCTAGGGCATTCTAGAACCAAGGGTTTGAAGACAGGGATCTGTTTTGCACAATTCACCCTAGAAACAACATGAAAACCAGCTGCAAAGCCATGAATAACATGAACCAACCTAGGTGTCTCTCACTACTGTCTTGGACAGGTTGCTACAGTTCTGACTGGAAATAAGGTACAGTAATGCTCTCTGCAGTGCACCCAAAACTTGTTTACAGGACTATTTTTTTCCCTCTACTAACAAATCTGGAATATGTGCTTATCAGAAGTCTGCTACAGGAGTCCTTAGCTAGCTGCTTTAGGCAGATAATGTCATTTTCATAGTATCCAACAGATTTAGAATTACAGCATACCCTAGTATTGAGAAAAATAGGGACAGATCCATGCTTGTTTTCACCCACAACAGTCCTTCAAATTGGAGTAAAAGGGGCTGATTAATGACTAATCAGCTACACTCAATGATTTCCTTTATCCTGGTTCTTTCACCCTGTTCACATTATAAGGTTCTGGATGACAGTAAGAATGATACAAGTCTGTTACAGATCTTGCCCAGAATTGGAAATGATGATGTTCACTTCTGTTAGAAGGTCAGAAACAGGCCTGATTTTGACTTGCATACCCATGTTTTCCTTCAGCCCTGAAGATAACAGTGATATGAACCTCTGCCATTGATGCTGCTTTAAACACATATACTTTGCTGCGTGTAGATGAAGGATCTCTGATAAGCAAGTCCACAACATACTGTTGGCTCGAAAGGAACTGCTGTTCATACAAATTTCTGGGTGATAGTATGATGGAAGAATGTTATAGGTTTTCCCAGATTGATCTTTCAATTGCCCAGATTGCTAGGTGCCTCATTCCTAGCTTCATTTCTGCCCTCAAACCAGCAGTCCTGACTCCTAAACCCTCAATGATAATCCAAATCCCTGTACCTACTTAAACATTTGACAAAAATCACAAATAGGTGCCCATGCAAGAATGGGGGTAACAGGGCCCTTTTTTGGTGGGACTGGGGTTAGGAATTTGAGAATTTGATTCAACAGTATGATACCAAAAAGATTTATTCTCTTATGCAATGGAAGCACCCTTTGTCTCCTTTTTGAATGCTAGATAGAGATCTTTTGACCTAGAGATCAAGTGGATTCATTGGTTCCATAGTGTTTGGTCACTTTGATTCGGCTATAAGCTCCGAGTTTCTGCTTGGTCGGTTTTTTATGAGGGGCTACCTTCCAAAGCCTGCCTTGCCATAAGCAGGTTTACAGATGGTCTTTTCCTCTGTTGCAGCTGCTTAGAGACCTTGAAGCACATTTATGGGAGTGCAAGTTTGCTAGAAGTTGCTGGAATATGTTCAAGATCAGCATTCAGTGTTGTCCCAAGGTCATCTTCATTGGCGTGCAGTATTGCTTGGTGACTTGTGCTCCTTGGTATGTCCTCCCTTCATGGGCATTTGGGACTGCCTTCGTATTACTTTGTTATTTACAATCTGGAAGATAAGGTGCAAATATGTGTCTTCTGATGAGGTCAGTTCGATCAAATCTTTTTGTTACTCTTGGTGAGAATAGGTATCTATGCAATT
>LPNX010403144.1:0-17461 GCA_001517045.1 Pseudotsuga menziesii
AACCATCCACATTCTACATAGTAATGTAGAATGTATGGCGCATTGTGATGCTTTTCAAGGTTTACATTTCACTGCGACATTATCAAGGGTTATATCACATTACAACGTTAATCCATGGTTTATTACAGTGTTTGGTTGGTATATGTCAACACAACCAACCACATTAAATTAATAATGTGTCTGAATACGTCGATAGGCGTAAATTTATGCACATACTTTTTATATTAATGTTTTTCCCTATAGTATGTGCATAAATTTACGCCTATGTATCACATGTGACATAACCCTTGATTAATATAATAAGTATGTGCCTAATAATTTAACGTGACATAAAATTAAATAATGTGTCGGCACATACATTAAATTAATTAATGTGGTATATTTTCATCGTCGTCATCGTCGTAATGGCTTAATGTCATCTTCATTACACATGTGACATAACGCTTAATGTTAATTTAATAGTAAGAATCCATTATGTCGCACTATGATGAAGCTGATAAGGATGAGGGTAATGATGATGATGATGATGATGATGAAAATGAGGATGATGATGGTGGTGATGAGGATGAGGGTGATGATGATGATGATGATGATGAGGATGCTGATGGAATTCATGATCCATCATGGACATATCTCCAAAATAGTAATAAATTATCCTCATCAGCATCATCATGGTCATCATCATCACCCTCATCATCATCATCCTCATCCTCATTCTCATCATCATCATCATCATCACCCTCATCCTCATCAGCTTCATCATGGTCATCATGGTCATCATCATCATCATCACCGTCATCATCCTCATCCTCATCCTCCTCATCATCATCGTCAACCTCATCATCATCATCACCCTCATCCTCATCATCATCATCATCACCCTCATCATAATCATCATCATCATGGTCATCATCATCATCATCATCATCATCATCATCATCACCATCATCCTCATCACCACCATCATCATCCTCATTTTCATCATCATCATCATCATCATTATCCTCATCCTCATCAGCTTCATCATGGTCATCATCATCATCATCATCATCATCACCGTCATCATCCTCATCCTCATCCTCATCCTCATCCTCATCATCGTCAACCTCATCACCATCATCACCCTCATCCTCATCATCATCATCATGGTAATCTTCATCATCATCATCATCATCACCCTCATCTTCCTTCTTCATCAGCTTCATCATGGTCATCCTCATCATCGTCAACCTCATCATCATTATCACCGTCCTCCTCCTCCTCATCATCATCACTCTCATCCTCATCATCATCATCATGGTCATCATCATCATCATCATCATCATCATCATCATCACCCTCATCCTCATCACCATCATCATCATCCTCGTCCTCATCATCATCATCATCATCATCACCCTCATCCGCGTCAACTTCATCATGGTCATCATCCTCATCCTCATCCTCATCATCATCATCACCCTCATCCTCCTCCTACTCATCATCACCCTCATCCTCATCATCATCATCATCATGGTCATCATCATCATCACCCTCATCCTCATGGTCATCATCATCATCATCATGGTCATCATCACCATCCTCATCATCATCATCACCCTCATCCTCCTCCTCCTCATCATCACCTTCATCCTCATCATCATCATCATCATGGTCATCATCATCATCACCCTCATCCTCATGGTCATCATCATGGTCATCATCATCATCATCATCATTATCATCATCATATTCATCATCCTCTTGATCATCACCATCATTGTTTATCATCATCTTAAACATAACCCTCATCCTCATCATTATCATCACCCTCATCCTCATCATCATCAACCTCAATCCTCATTAGCATCGTTCATCACCCTCGTCCTCACCATCATCATCATCTTCATCGACATCCTCATCCTCATCATCATCATCGTATTTATCATCCTCCTCATCATCACCATCATCCTCATCATCATATTCATCGCCACCCTCATCCTCCTCCTCATCATCACCCTCATCCTCATCATCATCAACCTTGATCCTCATCATCATCGTCATCACCCTCATCCTCATCATCATCATCATCATCGTCATCATCATCAAGGTCATCATCATCATCATCATCATCCTCATCCTCATCCTCATCATCATAGTCATCATCCTCCTCATCATCACCCTCATCCTCATCATCATCATCGTCCTCGTCGTCATCGTCGTCGTCGTTGTCTTCATCGACACCCTAATCCTCAACATCATCGGGATCCTCCTCCTCCTCCTCCTCATCATCATAATCCTCCTCCTCCTCCTCCTCCTCCTCATCACCCTCATCCTCACCATCATCATCATAGTCATCATCCTCCTCATCATCACCCTCATCCTCATCATCATCATCATGGTCATCATCATCATCATCATCATCATCACCACCCTCATCCTCATCATCATCGTCATATTCATCATCCTCCTCATCATCACCATCATTGTTCATCATCATCTTCATCATCACCCTCGTCCTCATCATCATCATCACCCTCATCCTCATCATCATCAACCTCGACGCTCATCAGCATCATTGATCACCCTCATCATCATCATCTTCATTGACACCCTCATCCTCCTCCTCGTCATCATATTCATTATCCTCCTCCTCATCACCATCATCCTCATCATCATCATCACCCTCATCCTCATCATCATCAACCTCGATCCTCATCATCATCATTCATCACCCTCATCCTCACCATCATCATCATCTTCATTGACACCCTCATCATCATCATCATCACCATCCTCATCATCATCATCATCATCATCATAATCCTCACCCTCATCCTCCTCCTCCTCATCATCACCCTCAACCTCATCATCGATCCTCTGGTCATCATCATCATCACCACCATCATCCTCATCATCATCATCATGGTCATCATCATCACCCTCATCCTCGTCATCATCATCATAGTCATCATCACCATCATTGTTCAGCATCATCTTCATCATCACCATCATCCTCCTCATTGTCACCCTCATCCTCATCATCATCAACCTCGATCCTCATCATCATCATTCATCACCCTCATCCTCACCATCATCATCATCTTCATCGACACCACCATCCTCCTCCTCCTCCTCCTCCTCCTCCTCATCATAATCTTCACCCTCATCCTCCTCCTCATCATCATTACCCTCATCATCATCATCATCATCGTCATCATCATGGTCATCATCATCATCATCACCCTCATCCTCATCATCATCATCATCATCACCCTCATCCTCCTCCTCATCATCATAGTCATCATCCTCCTCATCATCACCATCATTGTTCACCATCATCTTCATCGTCACCATCATCCTCATCATCGTCACCATCCTTGTCATCATCATCATCATCCTCGTCATCATCATCATCATCATCCTCATCATCACCCTCATCTTCATCATCCTCTTCACCCTCATCATCCTCATCCTCATCATCTTCATCGACAAGCTCATCCTCAACATCATCAATATCCTCATCATCATCATCATCATCACCATAATCCTCATCCTCATCATCGTCATCATCATCATCACCCTCATTCTTCACCATCATCTTCATCGTCACCATCTTAAATAATACTTTTTCTAATAATTATTTATATTTATTATTATATATTTGAATAATTAAATAAACATTATTATTGTCATTAATATTTTCTAGATATGTCCATGGGCTCACCCGTTACTAGCAACAACCACATTAAATTAATAATGTGTCTGAATACGCCGATAGGCGTAAATTTAGGCACATACTTTTTATATTAATGTTTTTCCCTATAGTATGTGCACAAATTTATGCCTATCGGCGTATTCAGACACATTATTAATTTAATGTGGTTGTTGCTAGTTTTATTCCAGATCTTTCTAAATCTAAAGTCTGTGGGTGATCTGAGTCCACGCTACCCCTGTGCCTGCTTTATACGTTGATCGTATATCAGATAGCTATTTTTATAATGGCTCGTGGAGAATAGGATCGAGAGCTTGGTTTTATTTATTCATATAAACACCAAGTCAATATCACGATCATGAGGATTTAAATCAACAATTCGTTTCTAGATTTGTTTTTTTTGTTGGGTTATTCTTTATATTTGCCAAAAAAAAAGCAAAACAAAGATCTCATTCATGCCAACGCGCAGCTTCAATCACAGCAGTTTCTTCACTTCGATTGAGACTGAAAGTCAATTGTCTTCGGCCAACGGATACCCGATCAATCAAAATTAGATTCAGATCGGTGAGTGTGTCGTTGTGGAGATTGCTGGAATTCCATTAACGGCCTCGGCGAATTGGTGAGATCGTTGTTATCATATGGAGGAGCAACAGCTCTGGTAGTTGATCTCCGAGTTGTTCTCACGAGAAATAAAGCTCTCTGAAAGAGCTCACAGCAAGAAGCCAGAAATCAAGGGTGATCTGAACGCTACCCAAATTAGCCTTACAGGCTCATAGCAGCGATATCCTTGGCGATGCATGACGCTTAGCTCTGTATAGAATTGGTGCTCAGATCAAAACAAGTGCCCACCTCCCTCGTCAGGTTAGAGAAATTTCAGAGCGAGCTTCAGCTGGCGCATCAATTCCTCACGGTTCGTATTTGCAATTTATTTATTTTTTTGCACGCACCGCCTCTCTCCCACATTGCGAGAGCGGTGCCATCGCCCATGTGGAAAAGGCCATAAGCCGTAACACCGCTTTTCCTATATGTAAAGAACGCGGTGAACAGTGGTTGCTTGCAAGGATTTCGGGCACAGCGCTCCCACCGCCTGTTGAATTTGCATTAGGAGCGGTGCTAATTTTTTTTTATTAAAGAAAAAGTTTTTATTTATTTAAAAAAAAAGCAAGGGAAAATTCTTTTTTAGTCATATCAGATGGCTAATACGAGCTCTTTGAAGCCGATCTCTGGGCCTGTTTTGACCGTATCTAACTATGAATTTTGGTCTATCAAAATGAAGACATTTCTACAACTCAACAAATGTTGGGATATGGTGGAAACTGAGTTCACAGAACCTAAAGCGGTTGCTCTGGCCGCAATGAATAATGACCAGAGAAATGCTCTCGAAGCTCACCGAGATCGAGATCTCACAGCCACATGGCTGATCCAAAGTTGCATTGAAGAGTCCAGATCTCGGGTGCAACCAGTGCACATCAGGCTTGGAATCTGCTTGCATCGGCGTACAAGGGAACCGATCGTGTCAAAATAGTAAACTACAAACCCTACGCCTTCAATTTGAGAGTTTGAAGATGAAAGAGTTGGAATCTATAGATCAATTCATGACTAAGGTGTCGGGTCTTGTGACCCAATTCCAAACCTATGGTGAACCGCTAGAACAAAAAATAGTTGTTCAAAATATTCTTCGGTATCTCACCAAGAAATTTGCTATGGTAGTGACTACCATAGAAGAAGCAAAAGACCTATCTAAATTCACCTTAGAAGAATTGACTGGATGTCTTCTATCTCATGAAGCGCGATTCACTCAAGAATAATAATCGTTGACAAATGCATTCAGCACTCAGGCTTTCCTCAACAGAGGTCTAGGAAGAGGAGGATGAGGTAGAGGAAGAAGAGGCCGATGGTCTCGATCTACGGAAGACAGAACCAGTCACAACCATGAACACTCAGAGCATTCAGAATACTCTCACCACTCTCAGGGACAGAGGGGAAGAGGCAAGAGATGGACCAATAAGTCCAATGTTTAGTGTAACTACTGCAAGAAGTATGGGCACTATGAACGTGAATGCAGAAAGAAGCAAGCAGACCAGAACAATAACTAGAACAACAGTAGAGCCAATGTCTCCAAAGAAGAAGAAGTCTCGTCAGAGGTGATGTTTCTGTCTTATCAAGCAACTGAAGAACACTGTAGCTCAGATCTATGGCTACTAGATAGCGGTTGCAGCAATCACATGACAGGTAACAAGTCATTATTCTCTAGTCTAGATTCCTTTGTTATCATGAATATCAAGCTAGGAGATGCCTCTCTGGTTCCAGCAAAAGGAAAATGTATTGTTCCTGTACTTAGTAATCAAAATGAAAAAATGGCCATTCATGAGGTGTTTTATGTACCTCATTTGACTGTAAATTTGATCAGTATAGGTCAATTACTTCAGAATAAGTATGATGTTAGGTTTCATGATACATACTGTGCTATCTATGATAAACCTCCCAATAAGAGACTCATAGCCAAAGTTGAAATGACCAAGAATAGAATCTTTCCTCTTATTCTTAGGAGTGCTAACCTTCCACATCCTGTAGTTCATACAATTTCTAGTCAAGATCAATCCTGGTTGTGGCACTGTAGATTCAGTTATCTTCCTTTCAAAAGTCTCCATCTCCTACACAAACAGTCAATGGTCAAAGGATTACCAGTTATTCATAAACAATCCAATACCTGTGAGGATTGTATAACTGGTAAACATCATAGGGACAGTTTTCCCACTTCCACATCTCGATCCAAAGAGCAACTTGAGTTAGTTCATACAGACCTCTGTGGACCCATGCAAACCCAATCCATGGGAAGCAGTTTTTATTTTCTAACTTTAGCATAAAAACATGGATTTATTTTCTCAGGCACAAATCATAGACCTTCTCCAAGTTTAAAGAATTCAAGGCTCTCACTGAGAAGTAGTCTGGAAAGTCCATTAAAATGCTCAGGTCAGATGGTGGAGGTGAATATGATTCACATGAGTTTTCAGACTTTTGTAAGCAGCATGGCATTCAGAGACAGTTCACCACCAGATACACTCCACAGTAGAATGGAGTTGCTGAATGGAAGAACTGGACCATCATGAACATGGCCTGTAGCATGCTGTCACACAAGAAGCTGTCAAATGAGTATTAGGATGAAGCTGTTGGATGCTCAGTATACTTGCTCAAGAGATCATCCACAGTAACTGTCCAAGACAATATTCCTGAAGAAGCATGGAGTGGCACTAAGACTAGTGTCTCACATCTCAGAATTTTTGGTTCTGTTGCCTTTGCACATATACCTGATGAACTTAGAAGAAAGTTAGACAAGAAAAGTGAGCGCTACATTTTCACTGGTTATAGTGAACAGCACAAGGCATACAAGCTATATAATCTTGTCACCAAGCAGCTTGTGGTGAGCAGAGACATAAAGTTCATTGAAGACAAATGCTGGAGTGATCCTTCAGACATACAACATGAAGATCACTCATATCAGCCTAATCTACCTACTAGACTTCCAAGATTAGAAGTACAACAGCAAGAAGATGCAGCAGATGGTCCACCATAGAACCAGAAAACCAAAAGCTTGACAGAGTTATATGAACAGACTCCAATTATTGACGAACAACTTCAGTTTGCTCTCTTCTCCTGTCAACCCACATCCTTTAATGATGCAGTAAAGGATGCACAGTGGGTAAAATACATGAATGAAGAGATTGATGCAATAGAGAAAAATCAGACTTGGGATCTTGTTGACATCCCTGCAAACAAAACCAGTATTGGAGTCAAATGGTTCTATAAGACCAAATTGAATGAAAAAGGAGAACTTGAAAAGCACAAGGCAAGGTTGGTTGCCAAAGGTTATGCACATAAGTATGGTATAGATTATGATGAAACCTTTGCTTCTGTAGCAAGGATGGATACCATCAGAGCTGTACTTGCCATTGCAACACAAAATCAATGGCCTATGTATCAAATGGATGTGAAATCTGTCTTTCTTAATGGCATTCTTGAAGAAGAAGTTTATGTAGACCAGCCACCTAGTTATACTGTCAAGGGTCATGAAGACAAAGTGTATAAGCTCAAAAAGGCCTTGTATGGTCTAAAACAAGCTCCACGAGCTTGGTACAGTAGGATTGACTCCTACCTCATCAACAATGGTTTCAACAGAAGCAACAATGAGCCCACTCTGTATGTCAAAACAGAGAAAGGTAAAATATTGATGGTATGTCTTTATGTTGATGACATGATTTTCACTGGTAATTTGATGCTTGAAGATTTCAGGACAGTCATGAAAAAAGAGTTTGAAATGACTGATCTAAGACTGATGAAGTACTTCCTTGGCTTGGAAGTTACTCAAACTGATAAAGGTATTTTTATCTACCAGCATAAGTATGCTACTGATATTTTGCAGAGATTCAGAATGGATAAATGTAAACCAGCAGAAACCCCTATAGCTCTTGGCACCAAGTTAACCAAGAATGGTGATGAACCAGCAGTAAACAATACACTCTATAAACAAATGGTAGGCAATTTAATGTATTTGACTGCAACTAGACCAGATTTGATGTATGCTGTCAGTCTTATATCCATATTTATGGAGTCTCCCAAAGACTCTCACTGGAATGTTGGAAAAAGAATACTGAGATATGTTGCAGGCACACTTGGATATGGCCTCTGGTACACTCATACACTAGACAGTACTCTTACAGGGTACACTGACAGTGATTTTGCAGGTAGTCTTGATGATAGGAAAAGCACATCTAGTTATGCTTTCCATTTGGGTACAAATATGATCTCTTGGGCATCTCATAAACAGCCCATTGTGAGCATGTCTTTTGCAGAAGCAGAATATGTAGCAGCCACCACAACAGCTTGCCATGCAGCTTGGCTAAGAAGACTGTTGAAAGATATGGGACACACTCCAAAAGATCCCACTTCTATTTTCTGTGATAATAACTCTGCAATATAGTTGTCTAAACATAATTTATTTCATAGAAAAATCAAACACATTGACACTCGGTATCACTTCATTCATGAGTTAGTCAATGAAAAACAAATTTCTTTATTGTTTTGTGGCTCTAAGGAGCAGTTAGCTGACATGTTCACCAAACCATTGGGAACATCTGCATTTGTATATCAAAGAGAGCACTTAGGCATAGACAGTGCTCATGATGTACTACCAGTTGAGATTAAGGGGGTGTGTTGAAGAGAGTAATCTCACCCGTAGTTAGGGTAGAGAGTTAGATAACCCACAACGGTATTTACCTAACTGTGGTATTCACCCACAGTAATATTGTTTTGTATTTCCTATCTAAACTCCTCTGAATAATAATGAGAAAGAAATAATATTCCCGTACTCTTTCTCTGCTCCATTCTTTTCTTTCACTATTGAAATAATTTCAAAATCTTATAAATTTTCTTTATATCACATGTAAAATATTAAACGTTCTTGTAAAAAATATTGTTGAAATAGGCGTAACTCTACACAAGATAATGCGGAGGCATCAAGATTTGCAATTGCTATAGGTGGACATAATACTACTCAAGACAATGGGGACGAATCAATATTTGCATTTGCTACAGGTCGGTCTTCACAAGCAATCTTAACAGGGAAATCAAGAAACATGGAATCTGATCTAAATAAATTTTGACTTACAAGGAATCCGATCTTAATAAGGCAATTAAGAAACATGGTAATGTTTTGGTACACTTATTTAACAAGCAAATACAAATCTTGAATAGTAGCTTAGGTTCATTTTAATTTGAATATATGAACCAAGATCGAACAGTCAAACACTTCAAACTCCAAGATTTCTTTATTAAAATGTAGTTGCATACACATTACAGACTTTTAGCAGATCGGCTTCGGAGGGTGAAGCTCATCACTGTGAATACAGACTCAGAGTTTCTGGTGCAATCTTATATCGCTATGGGAAAGTTGCAGAGCATACTTCTCTATTACAGACTCAGACTGGGAACTCAAAGGTGCCAAGGCAACCTTCCGCTCGTTTCCCACACTCGGACTCTTACTTGCAGAGCTACTAGCACACAAACTCTATATGTCTCTAATGAGCCCAAGACCCTTTTTTATACAATATTCAGCCGGTTACCAGGTGACTCATGACTGACATTAGTAAGTCAATCGGTAAACCGGTGACCCATTACTGACATTAAAAGGTCAGGATTAATCATCTGGGGTGACAGGTGGGGACTACCACCATCATTATCTCATCCCTTAGTGGTCAGTGACATGTGGGGACCCAGAATCTTTATCATGACAGACTGGACTAGTGTAATAATGGAGACAAGTATTACAACTGACAAAATACAAAGTGGAGCATAACTGGCCCACGACAGTCTTCAGTGGTCCACCACAACTTCCTGATTAATCGTATGGATCTCGGCCTTGGAGGCAGATGCAATGATAGTGGCCATCAATGTCGACACCGTCGCACGGACAATCCAAGTCGACTTCATCTGAGTCGTAATACTGAGAATATTCATAAGGAGGATTGTCTTCAAACTTCGGTGGTGGGTACAGTAGTGGACTGAAACACCTTTCAATATCGGACCCCTGGAAAACTTCATTTGGGTCGCACAGGAATTCTCCTCGAAAATGAGATTCCACTTGAAAATTTAAAGGTATTTGGCGGGTACAAATTTTGGAATCTATCCTCTCTCCTTGGGCGTTCCTTTTTATGTACTTTTGAGTAGTGAACACTGTGTGTTCTAATTTGTTGTAACTTCCGTCTTCATGGTGGAGCATGAATTTGAACCACTGATGCTCTCGAACTGCTACTTCAATATCGACCTTCATGTGGAGTATGAAATTTGCACGCCGATTCTCCCAATCAACTCTTGGACAGAATTTATCTAATAGAATTTCTGTCCATCCGGACCATGCACCATGTTGCAGATTGCAAGGATCTGCACAAATAGCTATCTTCTTCTATTCCATACAGAATCTAAGGATGAGATTGTATGAATTTCAGGTAAGATTTCCATCTCCGATATCAACATACCAGAGTGGACCGTTTTCTTCATCATTACAGTCTATCCAGACTTCTCTACATTTTCTTAGCTTTTCTTGGGCTCCTTCGAAGCTTCTGAATGCATCTCGCTCCCAGCGCTCCATGATATCAATATTCATAGGTGATGATTGAATTTTCTTGATCAGGGTTAACATGAGGAACCTTTCGGCTTCATTCATGGATGCATATTCTAGCAATTGGCTTCGTTCTTCTTCTGGTATAGAAATGTCCCAAGGTAAGAGAAACATACCATCTTTTGGCTTACCAAGCGATGCTTTGCCATGATCCGAGTTTGGCTGGCCTGGATTGGAGCTTGAAGCTCCTGCTAAGAACATGCTTAAGGCTGGTTTTGCTTCTTTGGATTACTCCCTGGTGAGCATATCAGCAAGACAATTTAAGTAACCTGGCTTGTAAACAATATCAAAGTCAAAATTACTAAGCCAGATAAACCATTTTAAAATTCTACTGCTAGTTTCAGCCATTAAGTTCTCATTCTTAAATATACCAGGCATTATCTTTAAATATGTTCTAATGATAAATCTAACAGGTTTAAGGAACATAATAAAGTGCTGTACTGTCTTTTTGATAGCAAGAATTTCTTTATGGCTGGACGAGTAGTTGAGTTCTGCAGCTTTGAATGAACCCGAACCATAACCACAAACGTTTTCTTTGCCTTCTAGTGCTTTGAGCAGGACTCTACCCCATGTATGGGAGGAAGCATATGTTTCAATTATCAATTGTCCTGAACCTTGAGGCAAAGACAAAGGAGGCAGATCCATAAATTTAGCTTTGATCTTTTGCACTACCATGGACATTTCAGCTGACCACTTTGTTGGATTTTTCTTCAATATTTGTTGTAGTAGGTGGATGTCAGCTGCTTGGCCTTTGTAGAAAGGCCTGATGTAATTGAGACTCCCCAAGAATCTTTGAAGTTGGGTTTTATCTAGTATTTCATCTGGAAACTGATTGAAAACATTAAGGACGTGCTTTTGCAATACAACTTATCCTTTCTGGATCTTGAAGCCGAGGAATTCCATTTCAGTCTTTCCTATCTCCATTTTACTTTCAGACAGGACCAACCCATGCTTGAAAACAAGTTCATAAAATACCTGCAAATGCTTGAGGTGCTCTTGCAGATTTTTTGAACAGATGAGGATGTCATCTATGAAAACCAATGCCCACTGTTTTTCTCTGAATATGTCTTCCATTCTTTTCTGAAACTCTGAGGGGGCATTATTAATCCCAAACAGTAGAACCTTCCATTGATATTGGCCATGCAGTACCACGAATGTCGTTTTGTATCTATCTTCAGCTTTAATACCAATTTGATAAAATCCTGACTTTAGGTCAAACTTATTGAAGATTGTGCGGCCTGGAATTCGTTGTAGGAGGCTGGACTTGTCTGGAAGAGGATACCGTACTTTCTAGAGTACTGCATTAAGAGGTTTGTAGTTTACTACTAACCTTGGCTTTCCTCTTTTAACTTCTGAATGCTTCTTAACTAAGAACACTCTGCATGCCCATGGACTCTTTGAAGGTTCAATCAAACCTTTAGCTAAGAGATCTTTAATCTCTTTTGCACAGAATTCTCTCTCAGAGGGTGACATCAATCAGGCTGAGGCTTTCATTGGCTTTATTTTTTGTAGAGGGTCAAAGGGAAGGGAGACGAAGTATTTTTCCCTTTTCCAGAAAGCGTTAGGGCTTTCTGAACAACATTCTTTCACAAGTTTCTCAGTGATGCTGGCTAAAGCTTTACTGCTATGGATTTTTGAGAAAACTTTACATCTTTCATTTTTGATAATTGTGTAGGGTTAGGCTTATGTTCTAATTTCTGTACAATAGTATAACATTTAGGAGTAGAGTGGAAGAAGATTGAAAGCTCTATAGACTGATGATTTATAATACAGGAGAATGTCATTTTCTTTGTATCAACAGAGAATGGACTAACTCTATGCAGGAATCCTGATCCTAATATACAATCATCGCTAATGTCATCAAGCCTATACAATGTTAATTGGTCATTGACTCCTTTAAAATGAACTAGAAATTTTTCAGATTTGGATTTTAGAGGAACATGGGTACCTTCAATGGCTGAGCCTTTGTCTGAGGTATTTTCCCAGTAAAAATGAGGAAGGGCCGAACCTTTAGTCAGGTTCACTTGGAATCCGGAGTCTATCATACAATCCAGGGAGTAGGGTTTAAACTCACTGTGATGGAACTGAAATTTCACGAATATTTTAGGACCAATAAGCATTCCTAGGTTAGGGTCAAGAGAAGGTTCTCTTTCCCTTGGAATTTCTGTCTCCATAGCTTGCTCATAATGCTTACTCAATTCCTCATCAGAAGATTGATCCCTTTCAATCTGAATTATCTTGATCACGCTCTTAAGTTCTTCAATTTCTGCTACCAGCTGCTTCAACTGCTGTTGTTTGTCTCTAACTTGTAGTCGTAGAATTTGTTCTTTATCTATCCTGTAACTTTGTCGGTTCTCATGGCTGTCTGGATATCCTTTATAAAGATCTACATGATTATAGATAGCAGAGGTGACAGTTGTTACCTTTCCTTTACCTTTATCATGCTCAAGTTGCTTGAGCAACCGCTTCTTTTCTTCCTTCAATGATGCATGCAATAGGTATTCATATGCTGGTGTCTCTAAAAGTTGCTAATAAATGGCTGTGATCCTTTTTTCTATGTTCTGGGGCTTATTTAGTGTGAACATATATAAGGAAAAGTCAAATTCTGGGGGCTGAAACCCTTCCAAATTTGGTGCCGAATCGGATTCAGAGGAAGACGATGAAGGATCAAATTTCTGTAAGGCGGCATGATCTGTAGCAGGATCTGGTTTAGATTCAGAATCTGAAGAGGCATCTAACACATCAGATGGAAAAAACATTACTTCGCTTGAAGGCGATTCTTCTTCCGAAGGTAGATCCCACCATCGAGGATCTAGGTTCTCGCAGAAAGCAGCAAGTCTAGGCTTAGAATTTTTCTGTGGACATTTATTTGCCCAATGTCTCTTTAATCCACAGATAAAACAGACTTATTTATCATTCTTGTGTGATCTGCATTTAACAAGCTTTCTGGGATAAGGATTTCTAGGATGTCTGAGCATTCTGTATTTCTGCTTATAAGGCTTATCCGGATAATGATATCTCGGCAAACTGGTATAAAATAATTTTTTCTCTTTATTTTTATGACATTTGTAGTTGTCTGCTAAATGTCTTCTGTTATGAGCTTCGCATCCCCAATCTGGCATTTTCACCACATTTTTGCAGAACGAGGGGGAATACATGCTCTGATGTCTCTTAAAATCTTTACTGACTCTTTTCTCTAGGCAGTGCTCTTGCCAAGTCTCTAGGATATAACTATGGAGTTGTGCAAGAGAAAGGATTCTATAATTTATTTGTTTGTCTTTCATATATTGTTCCACTGCGTCTGGAACGTGTCTGGGGAAGCTTCTGAGGTAATGCTTTAAATATGTCGGATCACCCGATTTTCCGGAAGAGATCAGTAATTTCTGCATATAGCAGAAATATTCTTCGCTTTGTGAGAGATTACATATGCGGGAAGACATGAATAATGAGGAGAGATGTTCAGAATCTTTGCGCTCATATGAACCATAAAATTCTTTCCCTAGAGATTTTACGACTTTCTGATTTGCATCTTCTGCTGATAACATCTCATTCCTAGCATCTTGAGGAAGCCATCTCCACCATTCATTTACAAGTCCAGACAGACCTGCAATAATTTGGCCAGCTAATTGTTGTCCTGTAAGAGTACTATCCTGAGTTCTCTTATACAATGTCCATTGAAATAACAATTGGATAGTAGTTTTGATATCCTCTCTAGGTTGGCATTGGATGTTCAATACTTGCTGGTCAGGCATCTGTGACACAAGATGGTTCATGGAGTTTATGCCAAATTGCATTTTAAGACTAGGAGGTTTGGAGGCATCTGGCATTTGAACATTATAAGTATTATCAGGCAGTGGATAATGAGTGGCTAAGGCTTCAACATGATGGTAGGAAGACATCATGTTGAGGTACTTCGGCTCTAAGGCGGGTTTGAGGGACTTAAAGTGTCCTATACATTCTTTGACTTCTTCAAAGTCAGCTTCATCTTGACCAAAATTGAATTCTGGTCTATCATCTTCATTGATGCTTAGCATGCCAAAAGACACACTGTGTTGATGTTTTCTTTCTGTATCTTTTCTTTTATGTCCTTGAGCTGCCAAAGCAAAGATAGAGGGACTGAAACCTGGAACTCTCTTCTTGAGTTCTTTAGTTTGGCCAATCAATTCTTCTATTCTAGCCAATCTTCGTTCAATATTGTTAGAAACCTTAGCTACTACGTCTTTAATCTCTGTAGAGTTTGTTAGGATGTGGTCCATTAATCCTAACTTGGTTTCAACCATGGAAACCTTTTGCTTTTCTTCAACTATGGAGCTTTTGATGTTTATGAGATCAGAGGCCATATCATCTATGTTTTGAGCAGTCATTCTGTGTTGCATATTTCCCCAATTTGCTAATTTAACCTCATCTGATACTGACTCTTCAGGACCAGAGCATTTATAAGGAAGAAATTCCTTCTTGGTGGAACCATCAGCTGAATACTGACGGAAGGGGACTTCTGGCAAGTTTCTTCCAGGAAAATAATATTTTCGGCCTTGGAGATAGCTTCATAGGCATCATTTTGTCTAGGTAAAATGAACATACCTAGACTCAGATTTTCTTGTTGCTTATGGTGCTGAATTTTTTGTATGATTTTTCTGCAGGCACGACAGTCCTTATGCTAGCCATGGTGTTTTGTGCCATGAAGGCCAGTGTAAGAGCTTAAAGGAGACTGAGATACAAAGGAAAGATTTGTTGCTAATCTTCTTCCAGTTGGACTAGAAGATGATACTGAAGTAGATCTGATAAGTGGAGAAGAGAATTTGGGTGCAGGGGTTGGTTCTGGTAATCGAAAGGAGCTAGACTATCTATCAAAAGTTAAGGGCTTGTTTATAATGGAATTCTGTAAACTTTTAGCATTTCTTAACTCTTTATACTTTACTTCCCATTTCTGTGGGTAAGTAATTCCTGTCCATTCGAAGGTAACAGGAGTGGCTTGTTTAGACTTGTCAGACTTCACTACGCTTTGTAAGCGCGAGCTCTGATGAACACGGGAGTGAAGAGGTGGAAGTGTATCGTTGCCAAAATGAATACAGACAAGACTTTTAAGCTGGATGATCTTGGAACCAGTCATCATATGGAACCCCTGAGGATGAATGTAAGCTTTCAAAAGATTATATATATGAGGATCATCAAGGCTTACAGAATACTTTGGGAAAATAGTCCCGAAAGCAAGACCATCATGGAGAGGAGCAGTAAAGTCATTGATAATGGCGTCTGCAAAATTACAGTGCCTGGTGTCGACTGCGACACACAAAGAGGAAACGGGCAAATATGGATGGACTAAAGGTTCGAGTCCCAACTTAATGGCTCCTAGGTGGGAATATTTATAACTAGATTTGATTTCCAAATCAATCTGTTGACGATCTATTCAGTTAATATGTATGGGTTCTTCAGAATCGGTAAAAGAAATATCAACAGAGGAGATTTTAATCTGTGTGGCCGACTTATATTGCCACCACTAGAGCTTATACACATCAGTAGGTAATATACGGGGCAACTACCAGTCTTGAGATGGATTTGTATCTTGGATGTGAATGATAGAGGAATTAGAACTAGGGCATTCATTTTGGAATGAGGAACGTCGGTTTGCTAATGAAACTTCAGCATTTTCTTCCTGCTGACAATCTAAGCTAAGGTGAGAAATCGTGTCCATTGACGGGTCCATTTCACTGGGATTTAGTCTCACTAAGGTCTATCCAACACAGGGACTTACTTCGCACTACCACAGCTGCTGCCCTTACTCAAGACCACATATAAATCCCTAGACACTATCAATCCACTCGAATACCATTTCCGTATTCTACAAAACATAATTTTTTGCTAGATTTGTAAGAGAAAGATAAGCGATATTATAACAGAGACCATGAAATTTTAAATAGTGAACTTATAGAATGAAAGTAATAAATACTGCTGGCTTTGATACCACTATGCCAAGATCGAACAGTCGAACACTTCAAACTCCAAGATTTCTTTATTAAAATGCAGTTACATACACATTACAGACTTTTAGCAGATCGACTTCGAAGGGCGAAGCTCATCACTGCGAATACAGAATCAGAGTTTCTGGTGCAATATTATACCACTATGGGCAAGTTGCAGAGCATACTTCTCTGTTACAGACTCATACTGGGAACTCAAAGGTGCCGAGGAAACCTTCCGCTCGTTTCCCACACTCGGACTCTTACTTTTAGAGCTACTAGCACACAAACTCTATATGTCTCTAATGAGCCTGAGACCCTTTTTTATACAATATTCAGCCGGTTACCAGGTGACTCATGACTGACATTAGTAATTCAATCGGTAAACCGGTGACCCATTACTGACATTAAAAGGTCAGGATTTCAGAGGTTTGTTTTTATAATCCTCGCCCTTTCGAAAATTGTTTTTGTTGTTGTTCTATCTGTACTGTGCAACAAAGGGTTTGTTCTACCTTATGGATTGTAAACCTGAAAATCCGGAGACTGTGGAGGTGTGATTCAGAAGCCTTGCATTGTTGAATCCGATCACCAGGTTATTGCATAAGAAAAGTTAAACATAGGATGCGTGAGAAGACA
>LPNX010403149.1:10290-38178 GCA_001517045.1 Pseudotsuga menziesii
AAAATGTATGGTGCACTAAAGAACAAGAACCTCTACATGATATTAAAAAAAACTTTCCAAATAATTGCATTAAGACATTCTAACACTGCACCCACAATCGACGTATTGTTTTTGAGGTTTGATCACTTAGATAATTAAAAAAAATTAAAATTTTGTATTTTTATTTTTGGAAAAATAGTCATATACTAGTACTATTTGTTATCTATATGTCTACCAATTTTTGTAAGTTGATTCCATCATTTAAGCACTGAAATGCTGCACCCACAAAAACATATACCTTATATTTTGTCCCAAAAATAAAAAGTGGTCGTTAAAAAAGATCAAACTTTAGATAGTTAAGAACATTTTCAATATATATATATATATATATATATATATATATATATATATATATGGAAACGTCATTGAATTTCCTACTTTTCATTTGTTTTACTCATCTCAAGATTCATTGCATAAATGTCTCAAAATATCCATATAAGTTTATGGATGCATGTCTTTTTCAATTTTATATTGCATCTAACGTGTCAAAATAAACCTTTATTAGCTTGCACACACTCTTAGTTAAAAATTGTCATTTTATTTCATTATGTGATGCCCCTAATTTTCTAAGAAAATACCACTAGATTAGGATGGAATAAAAAAAACCAAATAGATTTCGAGAAATGGAAATGAAAAGAGAGACAACTACCCTTTCCGAAGACATAAATAAATTTTGGAAAACATAATTAATGTAAATTTTGGAAAACATAATTAATGGTCTCCGTCGATGTTCATTAATGAAAGGTAAAGAATTAGTAAATCCTACCCAAATACTAAGCACAATGTGGCATTTGAAGTGAAAGCAAGGACCTTTGGCCAATCTATTGAGTTTAATCATGCAATGTTATCGTATGCTTCCTTCTACAATGGAAGGTGAATGAGGTAAGTTCTCATAAGTTGCTTCATTTATTTAGTCCATTAATATTTCTATCGAGCTCATATTAAATTTTGATACTCTTTGGATTCCCCTAGCCATCGTCACCCTTCACCATTTATCGACTTCATCACCATATCAATGTTGCTACTGGGCTGCCACAAGATTTTCAAACCGTGTGTATGAGAGTAAAGTGGCATAAACATAATCTCCATCAATCAACAATGAAATGGCAAATTCTTGGGATGCAAATCTTGATGATGATTTACGAGGTAACGATGCACCAAGAATTAATTTATTTGTTGATTTGAAACTTGACTAGCTACAATTTATAATTATTTTTGAAGTCAGAGGTTGTCGGACTTTTGATGCACTTTTTTCGGAACTACGACCAACAATAGTAGGAACTGTGATGTAATATCATCACTAGGAAACAATTTTTGCGTTCCCTTTGAGCATAACTAGCCATGTGGAGAGAGACTTAAATGCATTGTAACCACATCGATATTGCGATGAACATATAGGCTTTCCCCTTGGCGTATAAGTGGCCAATTGGAGCTTCTATTGTCAAAAGAGAGGTGTACATGTGTCGTATGAGCAATGTAACATTGTTGATATGGTGATCACCATTTTTTGAACTTTTATTTGTGACAATTATTCAACAAATGAACGTAAATAAAACGTTGGATTTGAGCCCCACCACACTACAATAATATCTCTCTCTATATATTCACTTCTTAGACTCATAGAAATGCTTCATAGATTTTGGATCAAGATATATATTTTCTATCACACAAATATTCCAACATTTCCATTAGTGATTCGCGAATGTTTCAGCCGGACACGTTGACCATACGTTTAAATAAACAAACGCGGGATATATTGTTCCACAAAATACACAAGAATTTGACAAAAGAGCAGAAGATCATCATTGATATTACATGAAATGGTAGGGTGGTGAGCCCAGAATGAAGCGGTTTCGAGTCCCAGCAAGTGCCGAGCGAAGGACTGACAACCTCAAAATAAATTCCACTCCACTAAGACATGGATGTTTTCTATGTATTTTTGGGATTTTTCCAGGGTATTTTGGGTTTCACTCATAGGGTGCCCACAGACTTCCTGGGCTTGACGGCAGATAGAGAGAAACGCTGGATTTGATAATCTTCGTCCTGTCGAGACCCGTGGTCGAAGTTGAGCTCGTAACTCAATGGATCGTAATGGAATCTCGAGGGCTTCGAACTGCAAATGGTTTTTCCATTTCTCTTCAACCTCCGAACAAAGTGTTTCCATTTGGGCCCGCTGCAGCAGCTTCCGGCATCGTCAATGACGGATTTCGACCATTCCCCGATCCGGAAGACGCTGTTCCAGCTCTTGCTCCACCATTTCTGAGAATCCCTGTCCAGGGAATCCGCCCTGGGGTTCGATCGCCTGACCTTCTGTAACCCCGAGCGCCGAAGGGCTGAGCGCTCGTCGTCCGACCCGCAGCAGCAGCAGCAGCAGCAGGAGAAAAGCAGGCCTGCGAATGTGAGGCTGCGAGCCTGGCCGCGGCGTGTGTGGGACTGAGCCATCTCCGATGCAGGATTCGATCTCTGAAACAGCAGCGGCGACATTTGATGAGAGATATTCCAATGTCTGGAGGTGGCATTTTTAAATAAATGTAGCAAATGGTTATTGTTAGCAGATGACGCTTCAACAGCAAAGCAATGGATATTGTTAGCAGATGATGCTTCAACAGCACAGCAAGGGTGTACGCAGTTAGCTGTCAAAGAAGTTGTCGACAATGCCAGCTAGCATATTTGACATGGACGGGACTCGGGAGAGTGCAAGGATTTTGTTGTCATGAGGCTGACGTGGAAACTGGAAGTCTTATGGAGTCTTTATCTTTTTTTTTGTATTCAGTAAAGCAATCATTAACAGCTTTCTTGAAGTATACTCCAGAGGTAAGGTAACGTGACGTGGGATGGAGTAACCGAAGATAAAAGAAAATGGGGAACAATACTTACGAGTAAGAAATGATGCTTTCTACGTCTTTTTATTTAGAGGAATAGATCCCGGGTCAATAGGTCTTCTACTATTTTCACCAATGAATTATTTTAGGTTGTTTTCAAATATCACGAAGGTGCAACAATTCAATTCAATTAAGATTGGCATAAAATTAGGAATAGGATTAGGATTTTCTTCATTAAAAAACTGTTTTGAAAATCTTACTTTAATTGTACACACAATTGTGTATTCTTTTTTAAAATTTGGTGGTTATGGATATTCTCAAAAAAAAAGTTGAGATACAAAACATTACAACACTTTGATTCATGAAATTATTTTTAATATTTAATTTTTTACATTTGTAATTTAAATTATATAATAATAAAAAGATAAATCCAAATTATTTTGGATAAAGATTATGTTACGTTCAATAGATTCTGAGAACTTTATAATTGGAAATGATAGCTTTACTTTAATTATCTTAAAATTAAAATTAAAAAAATTAAGAGCACATTGGTTGAAAACTACATACGACTTTAATATTTTTCAATTATAATTTCAGAAGTCAAAATGTCTATTATTATTTCATTGACTAATATGATAAAGTGATAGTATTTTTTATAACTTGAGATTGTCATAATTGTTTTGGGAAAGATAACTCTCGAAACTATTTTGCTTGTCATGAGAAAGATGACAATAAGAATTATGACAACTCCCTCAAATGCTTTTGATAACAAGCAAGATAACTCTCGAAACTATTTTGCTTGTCATAAGAAAGATAACTCTCGAAACTATTTTGCTTCCAGAATTCGAAAGGGCATAGGCTCCGGTTACTGCTGAATAAACGCATAAAAAAAGAAAGAGGCGGCTTTTTTTTAGACCATACAAATATGTAAGTTCAGATCATGATCTGTCATAAATCTTATCACATAAAAACAGAATCGATGTCTTATCTCATTCTCCGTAGCTTAGGATGATGCCAATGCTGATATGGTAACCTTTTCTTTTAAAAAGCCCACTGAATGTTTCTGGTATTTAAAAAGTATTATCAAGTTCTAAAATCGCATATCTTTCTAAATATAATAATTAGGATATTAAAATAACGATTTATGTCCCTGCATCTTCGCTTGTAAACATTGAAATTAGAAGAGAGAATGCAATTAAGTATGATGCATTTTTTTAATAATAATTATGTTAATATAATTTTCTTATGTTTGTATGATAAATGTCAATATATTTTTTTATATAATAAATAAGTTAAGATATTCGATTAAAAAAATTATATAATTAGTAAATTGGGAGGAAAATATATATAATTGAAAATTTCTATGAAGAATTTAACAAATAATTTGGGAGGAAAACATATATAATTGAAAATTTCTATGAAGAATTTGACAAATATTTTGCAAATAATTGTTTGACAAAAGCTTTACATGCTAAATCTTTCATAAAATGCTTATTTAATAAGTATTTCCTAAAACACTTGTATACTTGAGTATTTGATGTATTAGCATTTGCACCAGGAGATGCAAAGGAACTCCGAGAGGGTAAACATATTGAATCTTTATCACAACAAACCCTTTGCAATAGATCTTTCCTGATGGCATTGTTTGTCTACAGACCTCAAAACTGAGATTCTGAAAACTAACATACCTTATTTCCTCACTTCTGCACTGTCTCCCTTCCACACTTCCGCACTCTCCACTTTTCCGCCCTTCTGCACTTTGGAATAAAAAAACTCAACTTGCAGCCTTAGTCCTTTCCTGTTCTCCCGCTTTCTGCTTTTCGACTTCCGAAATCGGAAATGTAACTTTTCTTATTCTCGAACTTTTGGACTTTTTCCTTTCCACTCCTGCAAGCCTCTTCTCAAACAATCGATCTACTGCGGGGTGGATCTTGACCGTTGATCTATATTTTGTTGCATCATCATTGGAATAATAGGAAAAATAAAGTTGAAGGTTAACAATCTACAATGAACATTTGATGCAAACCATCCTACCCTCGAGTCATTGCATTTGATACTACGGAATGTTGTCATTTTATAAAAGGTTAATAAAAAACCTTGAACCTTGGCATCTTGCAAAATGAGCATTGCCTACTAAATTATATGACAATCATTGTTTGTTTTCAAATGTTTACGAATTAAAAAAATCTATATTATTGTTCAAATATATAGAAGTTAAACAAGCTGAGCTCATTTTTTTTCCCTTTTGGATCGCAACCACTTTATTGTCTTTTGGACTACTTCACATTTTGTATTGTTTTACATATATTTTAGTCAAATACAAATATTGATATTTTTCATAGAAAAAAAATATAAGAATTAAACAAGTCAAATGTAGCAAGTAATATATCCATATATATTCTTTTTCGTAGTTTGTGTAAGACCGTTTCTTTCATTAAGAACTTGTCTACGTTACGTAATTTCCCAAGTGACTAGTTAATTTTTTTATTAAAAATATAATATAAATAAATTATTAATAAAAATATTCATGAAAAAATAATGTTTTCCATAGTAAAATTGTTTAAATATAACAAAATATTAAATACATATTCCAATGAAAAATAAAATATAGCGAAGGAGTCATGAATCCAGCAAAATTATTTTGTTGTTGCTTGTGCTTAGAAAATGCTCAAGGTCAATATGAATTCATTTATTGCCATTACTGGCCAAGGACATAAATAAAATCATGCAATCCCTCTTGTAGAGTGCTAGGAGCAAACAACATCCATTTTTAAGGTAAACGAGAGGGTGGAGTTAATGAAGGTCGTTCCCAAAGGATCCTTCGCTGAAGGCTGAATATATTTATTATTTTTTCCTCGTAGCAGACAGATCCCTTCATCTTTTTTTTGTTCTCCGTCCATGTCTACTTCGTTCCATTCCCCAGTAAATTAACATTACTATTTAATTTAAAATAAAACATTTACAAATATATAAAAAAATAGATTGTAAATTGTACCATGTCTTCTTCTTCTTTGTTGATGCTTCTTTGGATTTCAAGAATAAATAAAGTGGTTGAATTCGCCCTTAACAAATGAATTACGTTTCGATGCCAATGCACATTTGCTTGATTTTGAATTTTGTTCCACAACAACACCAAAGATCTCCCACTGAATGCCATCACAAGTAGTTTTTCATAAATTCCCACATCTATGCTCAATTATACTATGAATCCACTCCCACCCATAAGAACCACTCTTGATTCATTGATAGACAAACAAAAAGGCAGAATTGGATGCATGTAAATATAAAAACCTTAAACATCACCCAATGTGTACAAAAAAGAAGAGGCCGTGAAGAAATGGATCCATGCGGGTGCGAATGAAAATTGCTAGAAACTGTGATTACAGGTATTATCTGCGCATGAATCCTAGTAACCTACATACCTTCTTAATATCCAAAAAAACCAGTTGGAAAGCAGAAAGTAGAAAGGTAAATTGATAATCAATTTATCAATTTACCTTTTCGCTTTCCTCTTTCCGTTTTCCTCATGGGAAAGCGAAAAGAAGAAAGGTACATTGATAATAAATTTATCAATTTACCTTTTCGCTTTTCACATTGGAAAGCGGAAAGCGGAAAGATAAATTGATAATCAATTTATCAATTTACCTTTCCTCTTTCATCTTTCTAATGTCAATAGAGGAAAGCAGAAAGCAGAAAGGTAAATTGATAATCAATTTATCAATTTACCTTTTCCGCTTTCCACTTTCCAATGCCAAAGGAGGAAACCGAAAAGCAAAAAGGTAAATTGATAAATTGATTATCAATTTACCTTTACGCTTTCTTCTTTCCAATGCCGAAAGTGGAAAGTGGAAAGTGTAAAGGTAAATTGATCATCAATTTATCAATTTACCTTTCCGCTTTCCACTTTCCAATGTCGAAAGAGGAATCTCTATGATGGAATATGAAACGGTACATGAAATGTTTTTGTTACACCAAGAGAAGTGAGGTGTTCTGGGGCCTAATGTTAAAGGGATGTAAACTCTTCACTGGTGTACTTATCAAATGAAATAGTATTGTCAACAGAAAAAAGAGAGCCTAAAAAGTAAAAAAATTAGCTGACCTAAAATAATAATAAAACATGGGTGGAAGGGATCGGTGCTCTTACATAAGATCATTTTTAAATGTGGATCTTTTAAACATAGATGTACATGGGAATTTAGATCTCTCAATCCTTAAGATGAACCTATTTTTTCAAATTCATCTTATCAACTTCAGAAAGCAGTCTTTCATCAATTTCTTGGATAAGAATGACGTTATTACCCTTTTTAGTATATGAGATTTGCATTCTTCTACAATGTCATTGTCGAAATTGAATGATAAAAATTGTCAATTGATATGGTTTATTAATTTTTCGAATAACAATGACATTTTATTGTTATGGATAAAACTTCCTATGGCTTGGGGTGTATCACAACAGATAGAGAAACCGTAGAAATCAATCCCTTCCCAATATGCAAGAGAAATAAAACATCTAACACTAAAGGGTCTCAAATCATACCTTATTCCAGATGGTTGAAATAGATCCCCGTTGAGCTTTTTCCAATCCCGCTTTCTTTAGCAATTTACTCTCAGCAATAGTAAACAAGGAAAGCATGCTATAGAATATAGTGTTAGGCCTACTCTAGAATATATAATCAATAATGCATAAGCAATTAAACACATCCATAGATTCAATATTCATTTAAATTCACATCATTGGATAGGAAAAAATATATATATTAATAAAATCAGATATTACATAAGTGACAACCTCTGTCAGCACGTCTGCGAACCGAAGAAACCGAGTCCTCCACCTGGGCTTCCACCACCTCAATCCTCCATCTCTCGATAGCAAGATCACAAGAAAAGGAAAGCTTGGGAAGAACAAAATGTGCTCCAAGGGACAAAGGGATGTAGACTCAATTACAAGCAAGCTATGACAACAATGGACTATAGTTTTTTTGCTCTTCAATTCCTCCTCTTCAATGTATCCAAGGAGTTCCTTATATAGTGCTTCAATGGGGTAATGGAAGGTCAAATCCGAGCGATCTCGAGGCATATGGAAGGCCAAGAGACAAGTGACTTGGATCCACATCAAGGAAAACTCCAAAAGTATTTGGACTTATGCACACATCCCGATGTACATGGGTTTAAGGGTAATATCCACGTATATACGCGAGAAAGGGATTAAAAGTCGCGTACAAAAAATAATAGGCATTTTTAGGGATGATCTTGGAAAAATCAAAGGTACAATAATGGTTCATGGGGTCCAAAGAGTTTGAAGAGGGATAGGGAAGGCCATAACAGTGTGATCAACCATGTGTGGTAAAATCAGTTGTAACAGATGCCCCCTAATGTGTGAGGACAGAGGGGTAACATGGTGGCTGAAATACATTATAAATCCATCCCAGAAGTGGAGTGATGAAGAACCAAGTGGAAGAACCAACCATCCATCGGTATAGTACAATAATCAATCTCTGCATATGACTGCAAACACACATAGCAGTCTCAGATACATAAGAGTAAAATGGCCATGAATAGGCATGATATAAAAAATGTGACATGTGTGGTCATCGCCATGTACAATATATAATAGATCAGAATCTCCATGATGAAGATATACAAGGATCAAGATCTCCATGAATGCTGAATATATGCAATGGATCAAGATCTCCATAATGACTAAAGATATCTGACATACATTGGAATCAAGTCACGAGAGCTGAAATCTCATGAACATTGGAACGATCAAGGCGGTAACATATGTGGAATTCCACCAATCTGGAAAGTCTTCTACACAAACCGCTGCGAGTACATGTCCTACTACGTGAATAGAGGTGTCGAGGTCGAACATAGTAGTCCATCGTCTGATTACCAGTCATTCATGTATACCATTAACATAGGCGAGATCACCCACCGATAATGAAAATGGGAATCAAGGTACTAGAGTGCAATCTAATAACTACGAATAAATGTGTTGAGGTCGAACACTTGAAAGAATCCATCGATCAGAGGAAATTGATGTATTCCAAAAAAATTGTTGATGGCGAGAGAACCTACCACTGATGACTGTAAGTCTCAAGGCACTCAAATGACTCTAGACTCCTATACTAGAATAAATGATCTGAAGTCCATGGAATGGAATCCGCTGGAAGGAGGGAATTAAGGCATCCCCCATCAGCCAACACGAGGTACTCAGCAATGATGTATAATGTGGAAGGACTCGAACAAGATGTGCACAAACCAGTAATAATACTGGGAATGGCCGACATGCAAAGTCAAGAAAACTGAGGAATGGCCGACTTAGGCTTCAACTTCCTTCGAAAAAGAGCATAAAAGTGAATGGTGACTGAATGTAGGCATCATAGACTCGATATACAAAACTGGGACATCTCTGCGACATAGGAGGCATCAATAGAGGCTCCATAGGGACTGGAAGCTTAACCAGTCGGTGGAGATAAACTCAGAAAAAGAGTACATCTCCTAAAGTCAAACTATTAACCCAACCAATAGTTCTGATAAACAGTGCTCTGTTCGAAGGCAACACAACTCGACTGCTACCAAAGATAACATCTTTTCCTATCCGGCTTTTTGGTTTTTTGATTTTTTTGGACTTTTTTAGATATTTTGAAAATCTTGAAAAAGAATAAAAGTGCTTTATAGTTACAAATCCAGGAGGAGACGAGTGTCAAGGGGAAAACAAACTAGTTCCAAGCAATGGAACATACCTATGCTCAATGCAAGGAAACATGTGCAAGATAACGACACTTGGGGGAAAGTCCCCTCTCGGTAAAAAATGGGGAATCAAGTTGCAAAGGATATAAAAAGGCTCTGCTTGGCTAGACATGAGACAAGCTTGGGTATATGGCTGATAATCAAAGTCAGGGAAGCTAGCGTAAGGCTTAATAAGGCAAGAAAAACTCATGATAATGTATTTACAACTTGACATATACAAGGGAGTCCCAGGGAAATGGCCAGCATAAGGTTCAAGAGGAGTATGAAGCTCTTGGTCAAAGTCATGGCGGTACTATACAAAGGAATCCCACACCCTAAAGTAGAAATGTTGACATAGGCACCAAATGCAAAACATGATCTAACTAGGGTACCCATGTATGGTAAAGCTCTACCATTCACAACATGTCACTTCTAAAAGCAGCAAGAAGGTTCTATGACAAGATGGAATGAGTTCGTACCTAAGGTTAAGACGAAACAATCATAAGGTTATGCAAACTACAAATGGTTGTGAAACCTAACCTATATGCCAGTTTAGACATAATACCTGCAATAGGCATGAACGGGTCAAAGCCACGGTCAAACCGCACTCAAAATGGATTCCTACAACATCAAATTAGTTCAAATGGTAAAAAACTATAGAAAGTGGGTAAAACTTTCAAAATTTTTCTATAAATAGTGAAAAATTTAAAATTTTTCATACCATTTGAATTTTTTACCCAACATAGTGCATTTGAGCTCAGAACTTCAGAAGCGAATTCTAGGAGCATCTTCCAGCGGAATCCCTCCCCACTTGATCCAGGTAGATTCTCATGCTCTTCTCTTTCATTTTGATGCAAAGTTTTTCAAATTTCATGGGCTATTTAATTTTTGAGCCATCCAAACTTATGCATTTCATCCCACACAGAAATCAGGCCTTTTTTCATGTATAGGGCTCTCCATATGCAGAAAATGCACTGAAAGTCGTGTACATACACGACTATTTTGAAAACAGTCGCGTATAGGGTCATGAACAAGGTTTTAGAGGGTAATTATTGATCAAAAAACTTGGTTTTTGTGTAGGATGGTGCTAGAGTGGAGAGAAAGAGAGCATGGTGATGTTGAGGAAGCTATGCAATGTGATCTCATGGCTCAACAAGCATTATGGGCATGTGGATTGTACAAGTTTTGGTGTCTTGGTAGCCTGAGGGCCAAACCAAGACTACTCTAACTACTGGTAGACTATTGGGATCCAGAGTCTGAAACATTTTAGATAGATGGGATGTTTCTCAGCATTGAGGTTGAGGACATATATTTTATCATAGGTTTGTCTCGATGAGGGGAGATGGTGAACCTCCGATCTCGTGGGCCAGGAGAGGGGTTGACCATAGATGAGTACATAGTTGTGTACTGCTTTCCGGAGACGGAAAATTTTGGGAGTCAAATCCCGACAAACTCTATTCAGATTCTGGGGCTGAAGGCCATACTTTTGGCACTAGACAGAATTGCATGGTTGGCTTCACTCCACCAGGCCTCATGACCAATGATGTTCTATTCGGTCAAGTGCATGCAACCTAAAGTGTATGACTGGAGTACTACACTGCTGAGCAATATGAAAGAATAGCTCAGTGACTGTAAGATGGGTAGAGTGCGAAACTTTGGGTTTGAAAGTATACTGAGCACGTTTTTCTTTGAGCGGGTGCTAGGGATAAGCCCTAGGGTAGACATTGCTCCACATGGAGTCTGGGATCCATCCCAGGAACGCAGGGAGAATGTCATGCGCACATTGGGCAGAGGTAGGGTGGCTAACCCCTACCCAACAGATTTCTTTCCATGGTGGTGGAGACATATCGTCACCATAGATGACTACCCCTATGTAGGGATAGACTTCCATGGAGACCCAGATATGCCCCTACCACCAGGAGCAACTTATGGTGACATAGGTAAAGAATCCCAAACCCACTTTTAAGTTTTGAATTATTTAATTTTTTTGTGTTTTTTGATGTATGAACTCAAAAGACATGTTTTTGGTGTGATGACACATAGTCACAATCTGTCATGTATATGCAGATGTAGGACCATGATGGCCAGATGGATTTCCTCGTCATCGGCGGAGGGGAATAGGTGATGACATTATGGGTGTGGATACAGAGCGGATGCTCTAAAGCATCCACACGAACTTTGTTCTTTTGGCAGATAGGGTACCCATGGCACAATTCGAGGACTTGCCTAAGGCCATGCAGCACTAGGTGGTTGGTGTACCATGAGCACAGGTTCAACTATTTCTTCGACTAGCTAGAGCCGTAATGTGCTATCATGATCATAACCCTCCTCCACCTCAAGCTTAGAGACCTGAGTGCATTCATTTTTCTATGACTATGTAGTATATTTTGGTGGCTCGGAAGCCCCAATTTTGTATATGACACTTATGTATTATGATGTCACTTTTTGAAGTTAATGAAAAAACTTTTATGATGATCGATTTTTATTATATTTACATGTGTTTAAAATGTGTGTTTGTGATATGCTTATGGTCTATGAAACAAATGCCAATCTAACACATAGTTAGCATATGATTCAACAACTTGATTAAAAATTCTTGGAACATGAATGTATGTTATACTCTCAAATTTCTGTTCTAGCAATCTAACACGTAAGAATCTTCGTAATAATGTCAGATCCCTAATATGATACAAGCCATTAAGTTGTGAAACTACTAACTACAAATCAAGACGTACCTCAATAGAATGAACACCATGTGAAATGGCATCATGCAATAACTCAATGACGGCACTATATTCAGCAACATTTTTTGAAGAAGTCCGTAAACATACGCCTCTTGAAGACAATACTTGACCCGTAGGAGTATAGATCACCAAAGCAACTGAAGTTGAGTTTTGAGTGTGGTGGCTAGCACCATTAATGAATCCTATGCAAACGGAAGACTCCATTGACATCTTTCACAAGAAATGAAAACTAATCAAAAAACCCGATCACCATAAGAAAACCTTACTATGCAATGCAAAACTATACAATAATATACAAAAATCATCCCTGGATGAAGATCATGCATAGTATTTTTTGAGATAGAGCCCATTTCTAGGCTCCGCCAAGGCTATCCCTTCATAGTCAACCAGCTCATAGGCGCCTTTCTCTAAGACTCGTTTAACGCAATGCTTTTTAACCTCTAGAGCCACTAAGTCATCTCGATGTTGCTAATCAAGCTTCTCTAAGTGGACCAAACACTCTTCCAACGCAAAATTTTCAGGTAAAAGCTCTACAACTAGTTTCAAAGAAGGGATTTTGCATTCAACCACTAAAAATGACTCCACCCCATGCACAAGATGATAGGGTGAAAAATCGGTGGCAGTCTTAACCGCGATTCTATAGGCCAACAAAGCAGGATACAACATGATATGCCAATTGTTCTTTCTTTGTGTGATGGTTCGTTGCAGAATAGACTTAAGTGACTTGTTCACTGCTTCAACCTGTCCATTCACCTAAGGGTAATAAGAAGGGGAGTGCTCTTGCTTATAACCTAACTTGGAAGCCAACTTTTCCATCATTTTATTCTGAAAGTTCTTACCATGGTAAGTGACAAGCTCTTTCGGAATGTCGAACTGGGTGATAATATGGTTGAAAACAAAATGCGCGGCTGTCTCACCATCGAATTTAAGTAATCGACTACCACAATAATATGATGATGCCCCCCAGCCGAAGTTGGGTTGCAATCTATAAAATCAAGCCCCCACTTGGTGAAGGGACTGGCGGTGACAATAGGATGTAACAGGGATGGACGAAAGCGCATATCATGTGCAAACACATGGCAAGGGTGGCACTTCTTGACTGCATTAACACAATATTTGAAGATGGATGGCCAAAAATAGCCTGCTCTCAATATTTTTTGGGCTATAAAAATCCCAAATAAATGACCACCACACACCCCTCCATGACAATCATTCAGCACAACCTCAGCCTCATCATGGTTTAAACAACGACGCAAAATGAAATCTACCCCATGGCAGTACAAAGTGTTATCCACTATAAGGTAGTTCTTAGCTACATGACGTAATCATCGCTGCTCATCCCGTGAGAGGTGAGTAGGGACCTTCAATGTTTGCAAATACACGATGATATCCCTGTGCCAAGGGTCCACAGTTGAGATGAGGAAAATATGTTCATCAACAAAAGAATCCTCATAAACCTCCTCCTCTTCCAAACTTGGAAAATCGGATATAAGCTCCACAAAGATTAACAATTTCTTTGATTTCGTCGAAGCGAATTCGATATCAAACTCTTGCAAAATGACAATCCGTTTATTATATTTTCCCCCAATCATCCTTCTAGTGAGGATGAACTGAAATGGATTGATATGAGCTATGACCAAAGTTTGGCAAAGGAGAATGTAATATCTCAAGCGTCGAACCGCATGTACGGTCACCAAGGCAATATTCTCCACATGGGAATAGCGAAGTTCCACATCTATAAGGTTTCGGCTCAAACAATATATGACATGCTCATTGAGCTCCTCATCCTCCTGAACCAAAACTATACCAACCGTCTCTTGAGACATGACCACATAAATCAAGAAATCATGGCTATAGTCTAGTGGACGAAGCATAGGGTCCATTGCTAAGGCTCGCTTAAGAGCATCGAAAGAATCCTGGGCGCACTCATCCCAGTAAAAAGGGGTGTCCTTCTTCAAAAGATGCATAAATCCTTTAGTCAAGTTGGAAAAATTAACCATGAATCTTCGCAAGATGTTTTCCATGCCTTGTAAACATTGAAGTTGTCTAATATTATGTGAGGGATACAATTGAAGCATTGCCTCAACCTTTAAGGGATCGAATCTTATACCCTCCTTGGATATGATGAATCCTAGTAAACAACCAACAGTCACGCAAAAGATGCACTTATGAGGATTTTAATGAACTTGATACTGATGACATCTTTCAAACACTAATCTCAAATGATATGGATGACGCACTCTCAAATGAGAGTGAGCAACAAGATCATCCAAATATACCTCTATAATCTTTTTACGATTATGAAAGATTAAGGTCATGGCCCGCTGAAATGTAGCTCCGGCGTTTTTAAGGCCGAAGGGCATCTACTGATATGCAAAAGTACCCCAAGGAAAAATAAATGCGGTCTTGTGTTGATCCTTGGGCTTAATATGAATATGATTATATCCAGAAAAACCGTCCATAAAGGAAAATACCTCACTTCCCACACACTCATCGAAATTCTGATAAATAAATGGTGTGGGGAAATTATCCTTAGGACAGGTGCAATTTAAGTCACATAAATCAATGCATATGTGGATTCCTCCCTGCTTCTTATCCACCGGAACGGGATTTGAAACCCACTCCATCAAGGGAACGAGATAGATAAAATCAACTTTAAGTAGTTTCTCTATCTCAGCTTTAATGGCGGGTACTTTTCTAGGATTCACTGCACGCAAACATTGTCGAACCAGTTTTGCATCCAGATATGTTTTAATCTCATGTTCGACAATACGAGGGTCTATACCTGAAATTTATTCATATGACCAAGAGAAAATGTTGCGAAACTCTCAACTTGGTATACTCCTTGATCTCATCGGGGGAACAACCCGCCCCAATGTAGACATTCTCAACCTTGCCAGGATCACGAGAAATATTGATAGGAATTGTTGGTGATAAATTAGCCATGTTTCCATTATCCATATGACCAGGAGAGCTTAAAGGAACGACGGGGCTACCAATATTCTCACTAAGAATCTCCCTAAATTCATCACATTCTATATGATAAAGCTTAGGAATAAAATATGATCAATGATGCAACTCTTCCCAAGGTTGCTCAACCCCAGACATGGCCTCAAGAGTGCTCAAGAATAGCTTCATTCGATGGAAAAACATCATCGATGCAATCATGTGAGTGAGATGACTCTACTAGCCATGCAGGCAACCCATACAGGTCCTCCTCCTCTGTCCACGAATAGGAAGGACTAGGCTATGCAACTTGATCAAGATTCACTTGATACGCCACCATTGTTGTAGGAAACGACATGTCTGTCTCGACAGGAACACTCGAAGTACTCGGTGAAGGAAGAATCCAAGGATCTTCCATATGGGTAGTGCAAAAAGACGCCTAATTCGACGAGGATGAAGCCCCACCAAAACTAGACCCAATCATAATAACGGGCGTAGGAAAACTAAAGGCTGCCATAAGATAAGGATAAATACCTATGCCCACACTCCCAGTTACCGGCTGAGAATGATCGATAAGTGGGATAGAAGCTCCCAATGATGCATTGACACTCGGATTATGGAATTAATTTTGATCAATTGTAACAATCTTCCCATTAAACAGAAATCATATCACTTGAAAGAGGGAAGAAGCTACGGCTTGCATACTATACATCCAATTCCTACCCAGTAAAAGATTGTAGTCAAGGGGCACATCAACCACCTCAACCTTGATCGCGGCAGTCTTCCCTCCCAATTGGATCTCTAGAGAAGGAATAATCCTGTGTGGCTGAAATGATCTACCATTGAAGGCTGTCAACATGGTGACAGATTGAGACAATGCGAGAGAACCAAATCCCTTCCAACAAGACAAAGACATCACGTAAGCAACAACGCCTTCATCAATGACAGTACGCATGACGGTGTTGTTAAGACACTCTACATGAATCAAAAGAGACACATAGTAAGGAAAGCGAGGCTATACTTCCATGGTTTCAAATTTGATCATGGAAGAAGAGCTATTGTCACTAAGCCCAAGAGCAGATAACAAGGATTTCCTCTATGGAGGACAAGTCTGAAGCACTTCTAACGCGGACATCGCACAAGGAGTCTGATCCAAATCCTTGACAACTAAATAGTTCTGGGTGGCTTGGGCATTATGATTGTGCCCTGAATTCTTTAAGACTCCCTTAGGAATGAGAGGTGGAGCTTCAAGTTTATCTGTAGGATTTTCGATTCACAAAGGGCTCTTGGGTGGGGAAGGTTCTTTCCCAAGGTCTGATTATGATGAACCATAATCTTTCGCACGAGTCACAACTTTAGCAGCATGCACCATGTTGATGCAACCATGACCACTAGTGGCCTCCGACAGATTTTGATTTCCACCAGATGCACAACCAGGATTTTTTATAATGATCAACCCACAGTTACCTACCTTAGACATTAATTTTAATTATTTTTGTCTTATTACCTAGTTTCCTAGATTCCACACTATGCTAGTTTCCTTCTACAAGTCCTAGAAGTCAACACATGCTAAAAATGAGTCATGGAGTTCTTGGGAAACATACTGGAAGCCTAATTGAGCATGTCTACTTTATTCTAGATCTTCCAAAGCGCATATCTTCTTTTTCTGAAAAGCTGCTTGTTTTATTGAGATTTAAGGCAAAAGGAAAAGCTAGACTACGTGTAGTTGACTTGTTTTTTTTCCACATCATCCTCCCTCCTTTTCTCCTAATAAAAGAATGTATGATTTTTCTTTCCATCCCTTATTATCTTTCCTACTTGACTTAGCCAATTCGTGAGCATCTTGGTAGATTTGGAAACTGCTTTATGCACCTATGGGGGATTTGACTAGATTTAATAAGCCTGTTTTTTGACCATTTCGAATGGCATCCTTATGCATTATAATCTCTCATGTAATTATATATTGCAGCATCCTATTACTTCATAAGGTTGGCTATTGTACAGTTATTGAATATAGATCAGTTTTATGCTCCAATTTTAGTCTCCTTTGGTGTGAATTTTGCATGTTTGATTAGCAATTTTGTGTGTAATTGTTCTATATCTTGGGTTCAATTTCCACATGGTATCAGAGCCCTTGTATATTTATTTCTCTCCTTTCTTATTGCTATTGTAGGTTCAACATCTTGACTGGGAGCACATTCTGTTCATTGGAGGGCACAATTTATGAGCTATGGACCAATCTCAGAAGATCATCTTGATTCCATTCAATTTATTTGAGTAGAAAGTTGAGATGTAGATATTTTTGAGAGTGAAATGTCTCTACGGGGTGACTATGGAAACAGAGGGATATCCCAGTGCATCTGCAGAGAAAATTAAATGCCACAACAGGAGGGATGAGGACTATAATCTTTTGTGTATGAGCATTTCAAGAGACCTCCTCTTCCATCTTGATGGATTGACATCACCTAATTAAGTGTGGGAGAGGCTAGAATATCTTTATGGAAATACAGATGAGATGAGAGGACATCAAATCAAGAATGAGATGATCTCCTTGAGTCCCAGTAGCTTCGATTCATTGCAACTCTACTTTTCCAAGTTTAAGGCCCTTGTTTTGTAATTGAAATAGTGTGGGATCGAAAATAAGGAAGAGAAACTAGTTTTGGCCATAATATCTAAGCTTGGTCCTGACTATTCAGTGTTTGTTTCGACCTTCCATGCCACCAAGTTGACAGCTCAATCCTGGAATATGCCTAAGCTTGCAGAGTTCATGGAATCCCTCACACAAAAGCAAGATAAGTTGGTGATGATGGGCACCATCAAACCTTCCAAAGACCAAGATTTGGTTACTGGAGATTAAAAGGTGGATTCAAAAAGCAAGAAAAAATCTAAAAAGAAACCTAAGCTGAGAGAAAAGAACAAATCTCAAGAGGAGCCCCAAGGTTCGAAGAAGAACTCCTAGAAGAAGAAGAACAAAGGAGAAATGAGCAAGTGCGCATACTACATTAAGGGATATCATCCTAAGAGATCTTGTATGAAAAAGAAAATTGACAGGTTGACCCAACTCCTGGAGAAGAATAACATCTCCCTTCCTGATTGCTCAAAGAAGAGGGAAGGGGGATCAAATATAGAGGATAGAGAGAGAGTACATGCCTTGGTTGCTGGCACATCAAGCTCACCTAGCTTCATCATGGACTCTGGAGCTTCTAGACATATGGTTTTGACAAAAGAGATATTCTTCTCTCTTGACATGTCGAAAGGTCCACCAATAGTTTTGGGAGATGACTCTCTCAATGACAGTTTGGGGAAGGGAAGGATTGATCTTGACCATTGTAAGTTCAATAATGTGTTGTATGTTCCAGGTCTTGCCTCTAATCTCTTGTCAGTGTATCAGATGACTCATACTAGGTCTCCAAATAAGTTCATCTTCTCCCCTAATGATGTTGAAATCATTGAGATTTCGAATGGTAAATTCATAGCAAAATTTGTTGTAGATCACACTTCGAAGGTATACAAGTTTTCCCATTTTTTACCCTACTCAAACCCCTTTGCTCTTCTGATTCATGCTAATGAAGCAAGCAATATTTGGTATGAAATATTTGTCCATATTAACTACAAGTATCTTTCTGATTTGAGTGAAAAAGCTATGGTCATAGGGTTACCAAAGATCAAGTTTTATAAGGGAGCTTGTCAAGGTTGTATCCTAGGAAAACACCTAGAGCATAAGTAAGAGAAAGCTAGTCATGAGAGAACCTCTGCACCTCTTGAGCTGATCCATAGCGACATCGTTGGTCCATTCCCTCATATGTCCATGAGTAAATACAAATATGCACTAACCTTCATAGATGAATTTTCCAGGTATTGTTGGGTTTACTTCCTAAAGCATAAGTCTGAAATTTTTGACCTCTTCAAAGTCTTTAGAGCCTTGGTTGAAAACTAGTCTGGGAGGAAACTCAAGATCCTCAGATATGAAAATGGTGGTGAGTATGTCAAGTATGAGTTCTTTCAGTATTGTAAATATGTAGGTATTCAGATGCAGCATTCAATCCCTTACACACCACAGTAAAATGGTGTTGCTGAGAGAAAGAACAGACCACTGAAGGAGATGACAACCTGCATGATGGAGGCTAGGGATTTGTCACCAAAGTTTTGGGCCAAGGCTATAAACTATGCATCCTACATCTAGAATAGGGTGCCTCATAAGAAGCTTGATGGTATGACTCATTTCGAAGCTTGGAGTGGGCACAAGCTAGATGTGACCCATTTCAAGATTTTTGGCTCAAAGGCTTGGGATAGAATTCCAACTGAAAAGAGGAAGGCTTTGCAGCCCCAAAGCCAAGAGTGCCTATTTGTTGTGTATTATGAAGATTCAAAAGGGTACAAGCTAATAAACTTGAGCACTAACAAATATTTCATTGAAAGAAGTGTTCAGTTCCAAAAAGAGCCTTTAGTAGTAGTTGAAGTTGGAGAGTCTTCTTCACCACCATATCCATTGATTGTAAGTGGAGAGACTAATGAGTTTGCTGATTCTAATATGTCTGATAATGATTATTTGATTGTAGATCCTAACAGTCCTACAAGACCAAAATGGGAAGCAAATACCATTCATGCAACAGGGGAACTAGCCGAAAATCCTAGTGACACTAGGAGGACTAGATCTCAGTTTGAGAGTGCCCTTTGTGTGAAAAATCCTCTATTTACTGAGAAGTTATATCTGATGGTTGAATAAGATCCATAGACACATGAAGATGTAGTGGATGATCCAATATGGAAAACAGCCATGAAAGAAGAATTCAGCTCGCTCCAGAAGAACAACACTTGGGAACTAGTTGATTTTCTCCCACGGAGGAAGCTAGTTCAATGTAAGTGGGTTTTCAAGACTAAGTTTTATGATGATGGTTCACCTTTGAAATACAAGTCAAGATTGGTAGCCAAGGGCTACTCACAAGTACATTATATTGACTACAATGAAACCTTTGCACCAGTGGCAAAGATGGACTCCATAAGGCTAGCTCTATCCATTGCAGCTTCGAAGCAGTGGGAGGTACATCACATGGATGTGAAGTGTGCTTTCCTAAATGAAGATCTCACTGAAGAAATTTACATGCAGCAACCTGAAGGGTTTGTTTCTAATCCATGTTTAGTGTGCAGGTTAAATAAATCATTGTATGGGCTCAAGCAAGCCCCCAGAGCTTGGTATGTCAAGATTGATAGATTTTTGCTATCATTGAGTTTTGTTCAATGCAAGTCCGATCCTAATGTATATTTGAATATGATTCATGGTTCTTTGATGATTATTGTCTTGTATGTGGATGACCTTTTGATTACAGGAATTTCAAAGAAAGAGATTGCCTCCTTGAAGGATGCAATGAACCATGCATTTTCTATGACAGATTTGGGATTGTTGAGCCAATTCTTGGGTCTCGAAATTGCTCAATCCCAACATGGAATAATAGTACATCAGTCCAAGTATGCTCTGGATTTTCTGAACAAATTCAACATGAAAGATTGCAAGACAAGCAAGACTCCCTTCCTTTCAGGAGTTAAGCTTGAAGAAGCAGGTTCTTCTCCTATGGTAAATAATACACTGTATAGTAAATTGATTGGGTGTTTGATTTATCTTACACACACCTGAACTAATATATATTATGCAGTTAGTGTGGCTTCGAGATACATAGATCAGCCTCATGAGATCCATTGGAGAGCAGCCAAAAGGATCCTAAATTTTTTTCAAGGAACAAGAACTTGTGGGATCTTCTACAAAGCAAATTATGATCTTGATTTGATTGGGTTTACTGACAGTGATTGGGTAGGTGACAACACAGATCGAAATTCTACATCAGGATATGTGTTCATTCTTGTAGAAGGACCAATCAGTTGGTCAAGCAAGAATCAGAGTGCCACAACACTCTCATATACAGAAGCAGAGTATAGAGGAGTTGTAAATGCAGCAACTCAATGTTTGTGGTTGCAGGGGATACTTGGAGAATGTGGTTTCGAATCAGAGTTTTCAACTATTATCTATTTTGATAATCAAAGCACCATTCAAATATGCAATGATACAGTTCAGAGACAGCAAACCAAGCACATTGAGATCCATATGCATTACATTAGACAACTTGTACATGATGGCACCATTGATCTACTCTTTTGTGCATCTTTAGAACAAGTAGTTGACATATTCACCAAATTTTTTTGTGAGAAGACCTTCAGTAATCTCAAAGCGCATATCTGCTTCTTCTAAACAACTTCCTGTTTTATTGAGATTTAAGGCAAAAGGAAAAGCTAGACTAGGTGTAGTTGACTTGTTTTTTTCCCACATCATCCTCCCTCCTTTTCTCCTAATAAAAGCATGTATGAGTTGTCTTTCCATCCCTTATTAGCTTTCCTACTTGACTTAGCCAATTTGTGAGCATCTTAGTAGATTTGGAAACCACTTTATGCACATATGGGGGATTTTACTAGATTTAGTAAGCCTTCTTTTTGACCATTTCGAATGGAATCCTTATGCATTTGAATATCTCATGTAATTATATATTGCAGCAACCTATTACTTCATAAGGTTGGATATTGTACACTTATTGAATATAGATCAGTGTTATGCTCCAATTTTAGTCTCCTTTGGTGTGAATTTTGCATGTCTGATTAGCAATTTTGTGAGTGTAATTGTTCTATCTCTTGGGTTAAATTTCCATAGGATCAATGGTCCTCAAGTTCATATTTTGATTATTGGGTAAAGGATTAGTAAAAACAGCTGGGCCCTGTGCTATGAACTCGAGGCATCCTCTATACGAGGGCACAAGTGAGTGAGGTGGTCGTACTTACACAACTTACAAGGAAACTTCAACTTATGTTTGGACTGCTTGTCCCCCCTAGCATTAGTGTTCTTGTCGTTATTATTATCATTTTTGTTCTTGTTCCCACCCTTACAATTATTTTTTCCTTTTTGCTTATTCCTTCCAAGCTGCTAGTTTCCTTTCGGGTTCGTCGATTGCACAGAGAGTACACTCGTCGATTGGGTAGGTTGAGATGAAGCCGTAGCTTGTCGTAATGTAGACTGGTTATTCGATAACTGGATCACTTGTTTCGTAACCGAGTCCATAGGTTTGGTACTACTAGGGCCAAAATTACCATCGGCATGTGGCCCAGGCTTGATCTTGGGGTCGAAATTGGATCTTGGATCATTTGGTATAATCTCATACAAAAGTCCATATTGAGCATAGATCAAATACAACTCTTATGGCCTAAATATAGCATGTTCCTCATTTTGAACTCTGGATGTAGAAACATCCTTCACAATGTAGGGTAACAACGATTTGAGGAACCATTCAAGAAGAAACTTTGGTGGTATAAAGGCTTTGATTAACTATTTCCATTTACACCACTCTTGAATATGATCCCAAATGTGTGTGGCTTTGTCTTTCCGAAAGGTCGAAAAGAGTTCGGTACCGACATTGTAACATACGGGTAGCTGGAAATTTTTAAGGAAAGTCATATCATGATCATCAAACATAGCATAAGCCCCCTCCAGTAACTCTATATACCATTTCGTCATAGGACCCATTAGGGTGCGTTGAAATAGCCTCAAATGAATGTAATTATCCTGTAAGGAATTGGAAGAGCACCAAAGGTGGAAAGTGGTGACATGCTCACCAGGATCTTCGCCATTCTTACCTTCAAACTTAGGAATGTCCGAATGAATCTTGGTAGGGACTGGCGGCTATGCCAAGTTATGAGACATAGGATCATTCATCAATCTCGACAAGTCAGGCAAGTTCAATGTTGCAAGGAAAGGGAGCCTAGGTTGATTTGGTCGATTCCACGTTTTCTGGTAGTTTTGATTCATGTAAGGTTGATTGCTATAAATACCATGGCCTTGGCCATAATAACCTCCTCCCATTTGAACCATGGAGGGTTGCATGGAATCATTGTGATGTGGGGTACCTTGATTATGAGCAAGGATAATTTTAAGGGAAAAATTTAGCCCATGGGCTATTTTTCCATGTTTTTCTCCAAAAAAAGATTCGTCCTTTTGCATTTTTTGAAACCCTGTTTCACCCAATTTTGATGGGGTAAAAAATTTTCACCCTAAAAATTGCCAAATTATTATATAAACCATATAAAATCCTTGGAAATTAAAATAATTTTTGAAAAATATCGCCAAACATTTTATAGTTGGTGTTTTAAGAATTAGTAAGATTCGCCAACATTTATACACTTTTAAATAAGTATGGTTCCTTAAAATCATCCCTGATTATGAGGTGCAACAAATCCATAATTATAAGAGTAAGCGGGTTTTTGATACTCATACCCATACGGTTGGTAGTTTTGTCCATATTGCGGTCCATAAGAATGTCCATGAGAAGCTCCATAAGTTGTTCCATGGTATGTACCATGAGAAGGTCCATAGTTTGATATATGGGGAGCTCCATGAGGTGGAACATGAGACGATCTAGAAATAGGTACATGGTCTGCTGACACAACAGGAGGTACTCGGCTATGAGATACTATCATGTTAGTAGTCACATAAAGAACATGGCTAGTAGAAATATTTCGACCTGAAGGCCCACGTGAGTTAGGGGGAGGATGAGTCGTTAAAAATGCATTCGAAGGAATGGGCTTCAAAGACGAAGGGACATGTGAAGGAATGTAAGTGGTGTTCCCAATGTTCAATTGTCTCGGTCTTGGTATCTGAATAGGATTACTAACACTAGGCATAGGAGGAACATGTGAAGATGCCTCTACCACAGGGATGGAAGGTGCAATGTGACTAGTGTCCCCAAAACTCTCTGCATGGAAAAGAGTGGGAGTGCCCCTAGGTGTAGTGCCAGGGTCAACTTCTGACTCGGCATGATATGCTAGATCAGGCTCAGGGATATCAGGTATGTGATATCTAACATTACTAGTGCTTGTGGGTTCAGAGTGAGTCTCATCACCCAGAAACCAATACCAACGGCTTGTGAATGAGGGATCGTAACCAGATCATGAAGGATGTTCATGTGATGGATCATATGTGCTGGTAGGATCTTCCTCCCCAACCTCATAAGGTGGATACGACATCTCTGGAATCTCATCCTCGTGATCTCCCATGGTGTTTGAATCAAAGTAAGAAGTAGTCTTCCTGGATTGTATGGTTCTCTCTCCCAAAGGAGGAGGAGACGTGGAAGGTGAAATTCCTGCTAAGCAATGAGAACAGTGGGTTGTCGTGCCTAAGTCCATAATGACTCAATAAAAATAAAAAGACTCAACCTAATTATGCAAACCCTAGGAAAACTAGCGTGCACAGAGCATACACCTAGAAATGTAAAGCCAAATCACAAGCAAACCAAGGGTAGGATATGTGATCTCCCGAATGAAGCAAGTATGTCACACCTAGGATAGGGTTGAGACTCCCATACACAATAAGTGGAGGTTCGTAACCAATTATAGTGTCCCTCAGCTTCAACGCATATAGCGAATTTTCTGTCCGACCCTTACCCGGCCAAGACACCTGCAGAATAACCTTTGCAAATACCCCCTCGATAACCTAGGTAAGGAAACTAAGGTCACCTCAATATAATAAATGCTTAGGTGGAAATTCACATGTGAGATTGATTGTATGGGAAGGGTAACAAAGCTTGAAGCCTGAAAGGACAACTAGTACCCCAGGGGTGCACTAGCCAATACCTCAAAGGCCCCCAGATACGAATACAATCCTAGAAATATCTCCAGTTCTAATCAATCACAATCAGGGGTCATCCCAATCATAATTGATCACACTGCCTCGTGCTTAACTCCCTTGTAAGAGGAGGATCCTAAGAAACACTAATTATATAAATGATTTCACACTCTCACCTGGACATACACTTAATTGTTTTGTTTAGTGGTCTTGGAGAATTAACTCACAATGAACTATTCTAAGACCCTAAAACCTAGTCTTGTTGGTGCACCCTAGAAAACAAAAGAGTTTAATTCATTTTATTATGCGTTGATTTTAATTGGCTTTATTACTCAAAGGGTAAATGGACCACAAATGGACGTGCAACTAATGATGTTATGACACGACAAGAAGTAAAATGCACACATAACAATCAATGCAAATGCACCGTGTCGAATGAAAAACAGGGTATGCTACTATGTGAAGTGCAAAATTTTTCCTTCCTATATGAAAATCTGACTAAAATTTACCAAGCAAGCCTAATGCAAGTACCATGCTAATGCAAAATGCAAACAATGCATAACTATGCAAAAAGAAAAATGTTTTTTGTATTTTTGAATTAAATGGGATAAAAAGAAAAAATATGACTCTACAACCCTCAGACTCTGCAACCACTCATAGACAACAGCCAAGCAAAGAACCAACGTAAAAGAGACCTAATGCACTAATCTCAAAACAAAAAGTAGAAAATAATATGACAAGAACATTTTCAAAAATCAAATTAAAAAGAGTCTCTGGTCAGAAACAAGGGGGTAGATACAGATTCCAAAAGCATCAAAGAAGACTCAACAATCATCCAAACTCACCCAAAAACACTTAATCTTCCCCCAAAAGCAAAAAATCAGGGCATACGCAACTGTTCTCAGTAAACCTACGTACATATGTGACTATTTCAGGAAAACCCACGTGTACACGTAACTATGAAAGAAAAACCTGCATACAGGAAGAGAAAGATAGAAAAATAAGGTAAATGGACAAGTTGAGACAAAATTTACTCCTATAGGACACTATTGGGAAATCATGCCCCCAGACCCGACACAGAAACAGAGAAATCAGAGCAATTCAAGCACATTGAATGATGAAAACTCCCCAAAGAGAAACAACTAGGAACCTCCCTAGTATGGTCGCCACTTCTATTATGAAGAAAACTTCCTATGTCTTTGGGTGTACCACAACAAACAGAGAAACTGCATAAATCAGTCCCTTCCCATTATGCACGATAAATAAAACATATAACACTAAAGGATCTCGAATCATACCTTATTCCAGATGGTTGAAGTAGATCCCCGTTGAGCTTTTTTCAATCCCACTTGCTCTAGCAATTTACTGTCAACAACAGTAAACAAGGCAAGCATGCTATAGAATACAGTGTTAGGCCTACTCTAGCATATATAATCAATAATGCATAATAAATTAAACGCGTCCATGGATTCAATATTCATTTAAATGCACATAATTGGACAGGAAAATATATTTCTATTAATGAAATTAGAGATTACATAAGTGACAACCTCTGTCGGCATGTCTGTGAACTGAAGAAACCGAGTCCTCCACCTGGGCCTCCACCACCTCAATCCTCCATCTCTGGATAGCAAGCTCACAAGCAAAGGAAAGCTTGGGAAGAACACAAAGTTCTCCAAGGGACAAAGGGATGCAGACTCAAGTACAAGAAAGCTACGACAACAATGGACTATAGTTTTCTTTCTCTTCAATTCCTCCTCTTCAATGTATCCAAGGGGTTCCTTATATAGTGCCTTAGTGGGATAATGGAAGGTCAAATCCAAGATATATCGAGGCATATGGAAGGCCAAGAGACAAGTGACTTGGATCCACATCAAGGAAAACTCCAAAATCAATTGGACTTATGCACACATCTCGATGTATGCGGGTTTAAGGGTAATATCCACGTATATACGTGAGAACAAGATTAAAAGTCGCGTACAAAAAATAATATGCATTTTAGGGATGATATTGGAAACATCAAAGGTACAATAATGGTCCATGGGGTCCAAAGAGTATGCAGAGGGACAGGGAAGGCCATAAACATGTGATCAACCATGTGTGTTAAAATCAATTGTAAAAATTACATATCATGCTCTATGTGATATTTGCATTATTCTATGATGTCATTGTCCAATTGGAATGATACAAATTGGTTCATTGATCTGGATTTTGCAAGTGGCATGCATTACTACAAAGAACATACTACACATCTTAATAATAATGAAGTTTGTGAAAATCATAAGCAATCAAAAGGATGATTGTCATAGTTAATATCCAAAGAGAGAAATTTATTTGCTTTAATGCAAGAGATGGTGACGAATGGTCTAAAGCGGTTGTGTTAAGATAAGACATTAGATTGTGTTATTAAGATTGCTGAGCATATTGTCTTTTTGTAAATTAGAGAAAAACAATAGAGAAGATATGTGCTGCGACATACGTTGTTTAATTGAACAGAGGAAGCCTATTTATGCAAAAATAATGTTTTCCATAGTAAAATTGTTTAAATATAACAAAATATAAATACATTTTCCAATGACAAATATGATATAGCGAAGGAGTCATGGATCTAAAAAAATGATTTTGTTATTTCTTGTGCTTAGAAAATGTTCCAAGTGAATATGCATTCATTTATTTCCATTACTGGCCAATGCCATAAATAAAATCATGTAATCCCTCTTGCAAAGTGCTGGTAGTAAACATCCATTTTCAAGGTAAATGAGAGGGTGGATTTAATGAAGCCCAGGCCTAAACAATCCTTCGTTGAAGGCTGTACATATTTATTATTTTCCCTCATAGTAGACAGATCCCTTCATCTTATTTTTGTTCTCCACCCATGTCCACTTCGTTCCATTCCCTAGTAAATTAACATTACTAGTTAATTTAAAATAAAACTTTTACAAAAATATAT
>LPNX010403252.1:0-19569 GCA_001517045.1 Pseudotsuga menziesii
ACATTTTTCTTTGACATAGAAATCAAAATGCCAATGGTATACAACATCCCCAAAGATATATCATTGTATCATCTAGAGTGCAATATCACACACCCATGGTCGCCTAGAAACACTAATGGCATTGTTGTCTTGGGTAACAAACCTAAAAATTTAAATTATGCCTTCTGATGCGCCGTCGCTTAAGCGACGCTTGCTAGGCTAGCCGTTGCTTACTTCATGAATTAGTTACCTTTCTAATCACCATGGTGAATCCATTCAATTTATCTTTTGTTGATGTTTTATTTCATTGGTCCCTACTTGGAACCATTCGTTGTTCAATTCATAATTGTGTTGTGTTCATGCTCAAGGGAAGTTAGTAAGCCTACATTAGTTATTCCTCATATATTTTGACCATTTGTGTCAACCTTTATAGTATTGAATTGTACCTAATGCTTTCCTCTCTTCAATTTCAAGCAATCAGATTAGATTCTTGTTGTTTCCATGTTGATTTATGAAAGGTAACTCGAGACTCTCCATCTGATGGATCTATTCTTATTGACTCCATTTTTTTTCTAGGAAATATATTTATACATTAGTATGGTACCTTGGAAATTACTAACATCAAAGGAAAGTTTTCTTGCAATCTAAAATGGGTATACCCCAATAACCCATGTTCAAGTGATGCTGCAAGTGTTTAACATCATCACATATTTTCACACTTGATAGTTTGTGCTAGGTACTAGATCCCATTTCATTCCCTCGACCAAAACTATGGATTTTTGAACCTAGTGCCATTCCATTTTAAATAATTAACAAATTAAGTGTATTTTTTTAAAAATCGAGAAATTTTAGAGCCGTCGCTTAAGCGACACTTAGGAGGAACACCGTCGCTTAAGCGACACTTAGGAGGATAGCAATTTTAGCGCCATCGCTTAAGTGACACTTAGGAGGATGTCCGTCGCTTAAGCGACGCTTATGCCCATTATTTCAAAAAAAAATTTAATCTTTCTGATTTTTGGCACGATTAAAATAAAAAATCCACGTGCTATCGGAAAAAACCGTCGGATTTTGGATCAAAATGTAGTAGTGTAAGATTATCTCCCTCGTATAACTTACAAGGGAACTTAAGTTTGCACTTCGAACAACTAGTTTTCTCAAGGGTGTCAACATGACTAGCAATGGTTGACTGTTTTCTCTCAGCATGATCTACAGAGGCTGAGATTTTTCCCCCAACATGAACTATAGAGGTTGGGTGATTGGGTCCAACCTGACTAAGAGAGGCTGGTTGTTGAGAGAATTCAGGATGTTCAAAAATGGGATGACCATGAAACCAAACTCTTCACACCTCCGTGATAGAAGGGCATTTATAAGTAAGGTGGTCTCCCTCACAAAGCTTACAAGGAAACTTGGGCTTGTGTTTTGAACGGGTAGTCTTTTCAACAGTGTCAACATGACTCACAAAGGCTAATGGATTGTCTTCAGCATGATCCACAGAGGCTGAGAGACTGCCCCCAACATGACTTGCAGAGGCTGAGAGACTACTTCCAACATGACTTGCAGAGGTTGGACGAGCACCACCAGCATGAACAATAGAGGCTGAATGGTTAGGATCAACCTGCTTTGCAGCAGTTGAGTTTGTGCCCCCAGCATGAACTTCAGAGGCCGGGTGGATGGATCCAACATGACTTGTAGAGGTTGGATGGCGAGGTTCAACTTGAACATCAGAGGTTGAACGGATTCCCTCAGCATGAGCTGCAGAGGTTGAGTGACTGGATCTGACATGACATGGAAATATTGGAAGGATCCCACCAGCATGATCAACAGAGGCTGGATGGTGAAGATCAACTTGACTTGCAGAGGTTGAGTGCTTAGATCCAACATGACCTGCAGAGGTTGGATAGGTGCCCCCAGCATGAACAATAGAGGCTGGATGGTGAGGTTCAACTTGAATTATAGAGGTTGAACAGGCGCCCCCTTGCTTATGTGCCTTCTTCCTATTCCTCCTTCTTTTACTCCTTTTAGACTGTCGGTTACTAGTATCAGTACTTTCATCGCATGAGGTAGAAGGAGTAGGAGAATTAACTACATGTGAAGGGGAAGCAGTGTTTTGATGCCTTTGATATAAGGAACTTACTTGAGAAGCATCAGGAGCATTCAGGACAGTTGAAGTGGAAAACAACCACACCGGTAGACCTAGAGTGAATCCAGGAAGATTCAAGGTGGCCATCAAAGGAACGTGTTGCAGCTGCAACATTTTCCCAAAATTCAAAAAATTTTGGGACCCTCCTTTTTCTTGGATTGATTTGATATTCTTCTTCAACTTGATTCATTGATTCTTCAGAAAGATTCGTTCCTGAAATGATCCACGTTTGTGTTGCCTTTGAATGCGTTTCAAGTGTTTGAGTCGGAAGAGTATTTGCTAGCAACCCCGCCGTTGCGGAAGAATAATAAGTTTCAACCTCGTTATTCTTCTCTGACGCGTTTGTCAGCTGACCTTTGGTTTTTAGTCGGAACGTATTGTTATTTTGGTTTCCACAGTTGCGGAAGGCAGATGGCAAAGTCTCCTGATTTTCGCTTTGATTTTTTTTTAAAACTTCTCCTCGTTATTTTCGCCGCTCCGTAAGTCTTGGGCTTTCATCATTGCAGCTGCTGAAAGCATTATCTTTTCGGTCGTTTAGTCGTTTTTTCTCTGATCAAGATTTTGCCCATCGCGGATTGTGATATCCTTTATATCTTCGTTGTTGTGGTTCCCGTTCTGCTATCGCTTCGATGTTTTAAAGCTCCAACGTGTTATTTTTGTCTCCCGTTTATCCCCGCAGATAGATTAGTGGTTTGGACACCCGACGTTGCGGAAGGAATTATGCTTTCGACCTCCGATCCATAGCTTTCCGCCGATATATTTCCCTGCCGCTTACGTTTGCATATATATAGGTATGGGGTCGGGCTTGTTTATTATTCTATTACTATTGTCGTTTCGACTGTCGTGATTCGTCGCTCTCGTGTGCTGTCGTTCTCTCGAACTTGCAAGGACCCCGTTGTCGGTACCCGCATCCAGTTGGTTCAACTATGGAAGCTTGACTGCCCTTCTTCCCATCGTCCATGCAGCGTTTCCAGGTAGGCTCCTCATCGCATTATCCCATTCCGTTCAAGCTGTTGGTTGATTTTTCTTTGGTTGGGTTTTTTCCACGGTCGTTTTCCCTTGGCCCGTTAGTTACATGCTTATATATTGAGGATTTTTGTAGCATTACTGTCCGCAGGGGGGGGGCGTTTTGACCCACAGAGTATTTTTTCCCCACAGCCGTTTGTTATGTGACCCTGCGCTTATTGAATGGGGGGTTTGGTGCAAATGGCCATTACGCTGTCTGCACCAATCCGCCCTGTGTGATGATGTTTTGGTAGGGGAAGGTTTCATGGTTTTCCTGTGACGCTTGGAATGGTTGCCCCTCGCTTTTGTTTTCATGTTGCCCGTATCATATAGGCCAAGTCGTGTTTCACCGCGCTGTTTCGCACGACTCGTTTCATGGCCGGTTTTGAACCTGTTGTGCCCCTACCCAACAGCCTTAAAAAAACATTATTTCATCAAACAAAATTTTATTTTGTTTTGATGAAATGTTTGAATTTCATATAGCAAAACCTAAAGAATTGACAGCTACTGAAATGGTGACATTACAGAAGCTACTGAAACAATGAAATTAAATGTTTTTTAAAGAAAACCTTTGCAAACTATGGATTAGTTGACAAAATCACTACTTTGAAATTATTTTGAGTGGATTTGCATTGAAAATCAAGGGATAAGTGTTAATAATTTGTCATGACTTAATCTTGAAATCTTGTCCAAATATTTATCATTTGATTTTATTATGTGATTTTGTTATTATAAATATTGCTAAGGTTTTGAAATTGAAAGGTTGAAACTATTATACAGTGAGCATTCTCAGTATTGTTAATATTGGTGGACATTCCTCCACATGGGTAAAAGACAAAGTAACCATGAATATTATTGGATATTCTCCATATGAAACGACAACCAAAAGAGTATTTTAATCAATGAAGAATTATTTCATGGATTAAATATGATATCTATATTGAAAGGAGATTTATGGTAGTAAAACTTTCAGCACTTTTGTAATTAATGCCATATCTTGTTTTCATAAATCCCCATAAGTGGATGGACATCATGACAATTTCCAAAATATTGTTGCCACATTACAAGAAGTTCAAAAAACATATATTTGTATTCTCAAAATCATTTTCGAATTTAAGCAGATAGATAGATAATTCGATTTGAGAGAGGATCTACTTCTCTATCATATATTTATGGTAATTTCACACAGGTCATTGACATTTCACGAAGAAATAAATTCAAATCAGCAAATGTGCATTCACCGCCAAATCGAGAATGGGATTAGGGATTGATTTAATTCTTGAAAATTATCACGTCTTTTAACAGATTGCAGTTTGTTTTTTAAAGGATATACCACCATATGCCAAACAAAAAACTACAGCGAATAAAATAATTTACCACATTACCATATCTGAATTGATTGTGAAGACATGTGTGGCCAGATAAATCCTGAACTTTTGCAGATAAAAGAGATTTAGTTTCCAGCAAATATATTTTCTGTTAGCATGAATTAAATAGTGGTGAGATATCATCAAAGAAATGATTGTAAAAACCACGTTTCTCTTCCAGAAATTAGTGCGTAAACAGTTAGCAATAACACTTATTTAATTATTCATCTTGTTTCTACAGAGATTCGAGGCGATTAGCTTCATTCCAAAGAGAAAATGAACGAAACTGCCCGGAGACAAATTTCATTTTCACTCAGTTATTAAAAACGCATTTTCAACTGACAGGCGTTTTTCCAGGCCACATTGTGAGCAAATGGAGATAGATCTGAAAAATCCGCCACATGGGTTTTTCTCAGAACGGGCCCATTTATCTTTAATCAGGGAGATTTCGCCTGAATGTGATGGATTTTAGGATATTTTTGGGATCCTCTAAACGCGATTTTTTTGAGTTGCGGCCGGCAAAATTTCGCCTGTGTAAACTCAATTTGGATTCCATTTCTTTGGATTTTTGTTTATTTAAGCTGACTGGAATTTGATGGTAGGGGAGGGGAGCTCTATTTGAAGAATTATTTCTTCAAGAAGATCTTAATGCCTGATTGCTGATAGACTTGGGAGCGCTCAAAAGTGCCAGGAGAGATTTTTCTTCCAGATCTGATGAGACGCTGCCAGTGGGGGTCGATAGTTTGGAGGAGAAGGAGACAAGACTACTATTTGCTTTGCCTGTAACTTAAGACAGTTTCCTGTCAACAGCTACAGAGTGTTAAACTGGTGATACTTATACATGTTTACAGTATTTTTATTTTGTATATGTGTGTATTGTATCACTTAGTCTTGTTATTTATCTTTCCATATTATTAATGTTTGCCATGATCTCTTTTACGAATTATGCAAATATATTTTATAAATTGTCGACTTATACTGATTTCAATTTGCTGATTCTCGACCTGTTAATGAAAGTCATGGTGTGAATTTGATGATTGGCATCATAACATATGTGATGTATGTGTCTATTGCATGACCTTGTTAGTTTCTGAATTTCTTTTGAATCCTTTCAAGATTGTTAATGCAGTAGTCCCATTAGCAGATTCGATTTCAGTTTAAATATTTAAATCGCTCCTGATCAGGATAAAACTTACAGCAAATTAACATAATTTCTTTTCTGTTCATTATGTTATTAAAAATTCATTAAATCAGAATTGAATATTTATACTGCTGTTAGGTTAGTCTTTGATTTTTGTAATTAATGTATATTTGTTAATAATGCAATTTTGTAACTCTTTTAACAGGTTAAAATTTGATTAACTTTTGATTATTATATTATAAGTTAAGTTAATTGAATAGATTTAGTTCATAGATTAATTTAATTATATTAATAATTCATTAGTAATCAGATTAACTAATTTAATTTGTACATTCATTAACAAGTTTGTTGTGTATATTTATAGGTATACTATAGATCTATTTAACTAAAAGGCAGTAGTTTCTAGTTTTATCTTTTAGACTTAGTTTAGTTAGACTTTCAGGCTAACAGAGCCTTTAAACCTGTCGGGAACAACCATCCCAAACAGCTTGAAGCCTGCTTTAAGGATCTCGGTCTGGGTTGTTTTCCCCCGTTACGTGCATAGTCACCTATGCCCGTCAACAGAACCCGAGCCGGTTGGGATTTGCGTAACCCTGTGTAACCTTATTGACCATGAATTCACACAGGTAATATTTTCTTGAAAGCTCACCACTTGAAAATCCTGAATATTTTTCCCCTGTCATTCCCACGCAGCGCGATGATTATGGCGCCCGCAGAAAGCCGGAGTTTTCTTCATGTTAATGTAGATTTATTTCCCGCTCGAAATTTGTTGATAGAATTGTTTTGGTGTTAGACTGCAGTGTTAGCTTACACATATTTACTTCATGTAACTATTTCCATCATGTTAAACATAGACAAAGTTAAAACACTGCACTCTGTTGTCCCAATGTTTGCAACTTATCTGGAAATGGCTTAATGTTTATAATTTCATATATGACAGGAAGATTCTGAACTCGAAATGTCAAAGAGGCAAAAGAAGAAGGCCCCTGTGGTCGAGGAGGAGCCTGAAGTGGAAGTTATTACCAAAACTGAATACATTTATGAGGACATCAAGTGCATATCTGGTGTAGAGCCCGAGTACCAGTGGGGAGAGATATACAGGTTGATCACGCGCCAAGAGGTGCCTGATATGGGCTTGGAAGAAGAAGGCATATATGCCAAGATAGAGAGATATTCACTAATGAATATTTCCACAAGACTAGAGCTCTTCCCATGCTCTGAAGTCATTGGTTGGATTCTGCCCCGGGCAGATGTAACCACTATGATCTTGGAGAATGTTGACAAACAAGGCTATGCTACTTATAGCCCAGGATATGTAGCACTAGCCTACCACCTGCCAGAAGCACAAATATTTTTGTCTGATGAATGGTTGAAGAACATCATAATGCACCTTGTTGAGACCCTTAAAAGGATGTTGTTACCTGGAAAACATTTCAGAACTAGGCCAACAGGAGAATATGATACAACGAGCCTAAGGGCCCCGTACAGATTCATCGCCTTAATGCTTAACAAGATTTTTGGGAAAGCTCGTGTCAAGGCCTTCAAATTGGAGTGGATGCCAATTATTTTTTATGTTGCCACCCAAGGGACCATTTTCAATTGGGCTAACATAGTTTCAAATAGTCTTTCAGCCTGCATGGCCTCAGCTTTTGGAGGAGTGTCCCAAAAGAGGTCTGAATTTTATATGAGTTCCATACTTTTCGATTGTATATTATGTAATCAACCTTTCCCTAGACTAAGGTGCATATGGGATAGGGAGAGGATGCCTGTTTATTCTGCATACAAGCCACTGTGGGCACACAAGTACCATAGTCATTATCGGGAAGTCTGTGAACATTTCATCATGCCACTGTATATGCTCATTTTTCTGAAGGAGTGTGATTGCATGTGAGAGGAGGCATTGCAAGTAATCGAAGAATATGCAGATTATTATCTGACTGAGGATGGCCTTTACTTCAGAATGTTTGGAGGTTCAAGAGCACCCTCCCTGCTGCCCAAATACATCACCGACTACATTATTCACAAGGAGGCAGTTAGGAAAGTCTTCCTGGATGGCATAGGAAGCTTGTTGTTTGAGCATAAGAAGGCTACCTATCCTCCTTTACCCTTCAAGTTGGGAAGTTACAGGTTTACCAGAGTAAAGAAAGCGGATGAGTTTGCAGAAGAGTTAGAAAGGTTTCATTTTGGTGAGATGCCCTTCCATAGAAATGACTCCCGCAGTAAAGTAGCTGAACATTGTAAAGAAAACAAAATACATTTTGAATACACCCACCATTGGGATAGATAAGAATCCGTCTTCTGCAATACGTTGAATATAACAGCCTTAAGGAGAAGGTTCAAAAATAAGATCTCCACCAAAGGTGGGAAGGGAGATGAACAAGCAAAAGCTGAGGAAGAAGCCAAGAGAAGAAATGAGGAAGCCCAAAGGTTGGCTCAAGAAGCTGAAAGGTGGTTGCAGGGAGAAGAAGAAGAGAAAAGAAAAGCTGCGCAAGAGGAAGCTAGAAAAACAGAGGAAGATGCGAGAAAAGAAGAAGAAAGGAAAAGGAAGCTTGATGAAGAGCTTCAGAAACAGGAAGCAGAAAGGCTAAAGCTAACTCAGACAGAGACAGAACAGTTAGCCTCTGACACAGTTGGCGGTCAGACCTAGGACATAGAGAACCTCAAGGTTTAGGACCCAGAAGTACCGACTGCTAGCACACCTAGACAGTCTGTGGTCCCTACATTGAAGTTGGTCCCCTTTGAACAGAAGAAAGGGGAAGAAATACCTGATTTTAACACTATTTTCTATGACAAGGAGACAAAGAGGATAGTGAAGAGAACGGAAAGGAAGGTTGAAACAGGAGGTCTGCCCAGGAAAATGATAACGGATATGCCCATTGTATTTGGAACAGACCGAGATCCAAGATTTACCATTAGAGCCGGAGCTGCACTAATTCACGCTTCGGAAGATAATGTGGACAATATTATGACAGACTTGGAGCAATCCAAGAAGTCCTCTGCTCAACTAAAAGACACATTGAGAAAGGAGAGAGAGGAAAGCAATAAGCTGAAGAGGAAATATGAGGACATGAAAAAAGAGATAAGGTCTTCAAAGGACGAACTGTAGCTCCTCCAAGCAGAGAGACAAGCTAGTGAAACTACACAAGAGTGTCTGGAGAGAGTGCAGCAAGAGTATCAAGAGCTAAGGGTGGAAAAGGAACAGCTATTGGGAAGGATAGAAGACTTAGAGCTACAAAAAACCACCTGGGAGGAAAACAAGAAGCAAGCTCAAGAACAAGAGAGGAGACTTCAAGAGAAGATCTCTTCTTTAACAACCGCTTTAGAAGCAGCAAAATAGCAACAGGTCCATCTACAACCCTTCAAGGAGCATGTGCTGGAACAAAAGGCCAATATGCTGCAGCTGCAAACCGCCATGGAAGAAGAGAGATGCAAAGTGTTGCAAATAGACGGCTGCTTAGATGAAATTCTGGAGACTTCTTCTTATTTTGTTGATAGATCTCAAGATGTCATGGAAATCCTGACAGCAAGGATGGCACGGCTGGAAAATAATGAGGAAACTCCTGCTGAGCTGCCTTCGAAAGATCGACATGCCCTTCAACAGGATTATGACTTGTTATAATTTGCTATAAACACAACAGAGGATTTCAAGAAGGATGTGAGGAATACTAAAGGAGCATGCTCAGAATTTTTCAGAAGGCTCTTGATTACACATAACCGGTGCCAAGTAGAAGCACAGCTGAGGCTTGATGTTTGTCTAGACCACAACTCATTTGTGGAGTTTTTGTAGAAGAGATATCAAGAGGAGGAAGCTAAAATACATCACATTAAGGCCATTGATGACCAGATCTTAAAGAGTGAAGTGGATCATTCCGCGATCAGTGTGCAACTATTGGAGGATCAGCTTCATTTGAGTGCGGCCAGAATTGAGGCCATCAAAAACCAAGCTGCAAAGTTTGAGATAAACATTCAATTTTCGGAACCTTGTGCATTTGAAGGCATCGCTTCTAAGGCTTTGGCGTGGAAGAAATTTCTGAATACTCAAGCATGGCCCTCCTCGTGAATAATCATTCACTTTTGTAATATGTAACGATTTGTAAACATTTGAGGAAAGTTTTGGGAGGCAAAAGGTTGGGAAGCCCAAGGGTTATTTGTGGGCAGCCCAACAGTCTCATCTTTTTGTATAAATATAGAAGACTTAGAGGAAGAAAGGGGCTTTTTCCCAGTTAGACATGTAAAGCGATATTGTAAGAAGAACTACTTTTTTTTGCAATAAAGAATTATTGTTTGCCTGTTGGAGAAAGATTGGTGGGATTTTCAAATGTTATGCTGTGGATTGCGGAAAGATGAACTATTTCGTTTTTTCAGCTTTTTGTCCATTAACTGTGAGATCGTTCTAACTCTTAGAGCCTATGTTCTTGTTTGAATGATTTCTGGTTTATTCTATGGAATTACCACCATGAGTAATGTATTGTTGTTCATAAACAATTGGCTATCTGATTGTCTAAATATCTTTAATCGTTCATGTGTTGTAGGAAGAAATATCAGCTATCTGTAATTTCTCTTTATAATGCATGCACAATACACATTACTCATAAATAAGTTACAATTTGGCTCCCCGGGGATAGATAGATAGATAGGTATATAGTTAGTTTATTTCATTGCTGCATATGTGATTTAGATGCTCGTGAGTCTAAGACGAGAGGTAAGAACTTGCGCATCACATTGTGACTACTCTTTGCATCCCTATCACCCTGTATTATTAGTTAGGCATGTGCATATCATACATTAAGTCAAAAATACAAAAATACACGGTGGACTGGGCCGCAACTGGTAAAAACCTTTGTTTTTGTTTCTTGACCTACGGTAGCCGGACTGCAAACCGGATGGATTCCCTATACCAAACAGTCACGGGATAATTGGGAACGTTGACTGGGGAGAATCCCTTGCTGTTGTTGCCTGCGAATTTCTAGGCCTCGATAGAATGCCAACATTCCCTATGAGAGGAATAGTACAAGGAGTTCCCAGCATGGGGATCTCTTGGTTGGTGTTCAAAGGGGTGTTAGCCATAGTTTCAAACTAGGAGACATAGTGTGAGGTTGACAAGAAACCAAAAGTACAAAGCACACACCTAAAGGCACACTAAGTACAGACAAACCACACAACACTCACTAAAATTCCTAAAGCCAAACAGACAAACAGGTATAAGATATTCTTTCCAAAAGAAAGCTGAGAGAGAGTTACTTGGCATCCCTATAGATGTTCTTAGGTACAAGTGGAGGAATCACCCACCGCCCTCCCACACCTTCTACCAGGGTTACCTTCCAAGCCCGTCCAAGGTAAACTAGAAATAGGCTTTCGGTGTACATGTGTATGAACCCTAGATGTCAAAGAGACTAAATGATACCTTAACTATATTGACAGTCTGGGGGGACAGTCGCAAGCCTGGTTTGTACGCATGGGCAAGGTAGCAAATCCCAAAACCCTGCCTAAGACAGAATCCCCATATGCACAAAAATCTTGGCCTACGCTTTGACAAGGAATTGGAGGGTTATCTCCTCAGTCCAAGCCTCCATGTGGCCTCTTGCTTAACTCTCGTTTGAGAGGAGCTTCCCAGATACAATCAACATACAAAAGGGTTTACCTAGTGATTGGCCAACTACGTCTGAATTTTAACACTTGTGGGAAGTTTAAACTCCCTACCCCACAATTCTAGCCTAAGCTAGTTGGTGTATGAGCCTATAAAATAAAACTTACTAATATTTTTTAAATTATATCGTTTATTTCAAGGGTTGTTTTTAGTCAGAGAGTAAATGGCGTGAAACTTATCTCGTTTTTTGACTCAAAGTTGAAACAAAATGACTAAGCAAAGAGAAATGAAATGAAAAAAGAAAAAACTATTCTCTTTTTCTTTTTCAAATATAAACTTGAAAGCCACAAAAGAACAAATTTATTTTATTTTTTCGAAAATAATGATATGCAGTGCATTAAAGACAAAACTCTAATCTACATGCATATGAAACAAGTATATGTTCTTTTTATTTTTCTTTTATAAATGTAAAAGAAAAACTACCTACAAAGCAAAGTATGCAGATAACAAGAACAAAGCAAAAGGAACTTTGCTATGCAACCACCAAACAGACTCTAGAATGCCCTAAAGTCAGTATAAACCCTACTTGAAAGGAAGGATTGCATAAGAGACAAGTCAACTATTTTGGCATAGTGAAGTTAACCAACAAAAGAAGAAGGAAACAAACACCGACAAGCTTCTGAACTCAGACAAAGATCACTAATAGAGGTTGACCAGAAACATAAGCCAAAAATCATGCCAAGCAAAGGAGGTGGGGGAAAAGAGCAAAGAACAAACCCTAATGCTACAAAAAGGCTTACCACATAGATAAAGAACAACCAAAAGGGATGACGCTAAGTCCTTGGAGTCATGCACCTGTAGAGGACCCCAAAAGACCTACCAAACAAACTTTAAACAGAAGAAAAACCACAAAAGAGGAAAAAACACTATTTAAAGGCACACGCGGGTTGTACTACTGATAGGTCGTGTGTCATACGCGGGTTGACAATACAACAAGTCACGTGTACAAGCACACGCAGGTTGTACCACTGACAAGTTGCATATCATACATGGGTTGACAGTATAGAAAGTCGCGTGTACCAAACCAGACACACAACTGTTCAGACTGCAACTTGCGTATGGGTGGAAAAAATCCCCAAAAAGGTAAAAAAATGCCTTAGGAAGGTAGGGGAAGTGTGCTATCAGACTTAGAAGGTGTTCCTAAGTGGTAAGAAGGACCTGAGACTTTACAAAAGGTTGGAAGAAAGACAAAGAAACCCCAAATAGACAAGGCTCTCCCCAACGGAATCGCCAGTTCTGTTGTAAAGGAATGTATCTTAGGGCTAGGGTTTAAAAGGCCATCAATGTACTGGAGTTGAAAGAGAGATGCACAATGTTCAACAAGCATATATAAGTAAGTTTTAGAGATTGGAATGGTTCATACCTTAGCCAAACGAAGGTTGATCCAAGCAACCCTTCAATCCTCTTGTTGCTCCTCTTGCTCCTCTTCCTCTAAGAGACCTGCAAAACAAATTATACCTTCATCAAACCATTATGACCACATATAAAGCAATGATAATCAAATAAACATGAAATAATAATATGATTAATATCATAATATGATCATAAATAGAGATTCAATCACACATTGAACAATTATTTGGGAAGAAGAAGGACATCACATCTTTATTAATGGTTTGTGCATAAAAATCATGCACAAACCATGTGCATAAAAACCATGTGCAAGGTTTTTATGCACATGGTTTGTGCATGGATTTAAAACCATGCACATGGTTTGTGCATAAAAACCTTACACATGGTTTTTATGCACATGGTTTTAAACCATGGTTTATCGTTTTAAAACCATGTGCAAGGAATTCTAAACAACCCATCATTTTATTGTACATGGTTTAGGAAGGCCTTGCACATGGTTTTAAAACCATGTGCAAGGCCTCCTAAACAACCCATAGTTTTATTGTACATGGTTTAGGAGGGCCTTGCAAATGGTTTTAAGACCACGTGCAAGGCCTCCTAAACAACCCATGGTTGTAGGAGGGCCTTGCATATGGTTTTAAAACCATGTATGGGGAAATGTTGTAATGTTAGTTCATAACAAAATAAGAAATAATAAGAAATATTATATGTGGGCCATAAATAATATTAAATATTAATAAAAAAATATTATATGTGGACCTTAAATAAAAAGATGTGTTTTTTGGTTTGAATCAAATTAATGGATACCTGCGAAGAGATTTGATCCCTCTTGGAGCTTGATAGAGCCTAGGATTTGGATCTATGCTGGTCCATTTCAATTGGCAAAGTGTAATGTAAATCGTGATTTTATTCGTTTTCATTGCACCGAGAGGCGCTCTACAGCCCAGTATGGGGGATATCTTGTAACGTTATGTAACGTTATGTAACATTACATAGATGTCGGCTATAAAAAATAAAACTTTTAATTATCTTCCAAAATAAATGCCAGCCACAAAAACAATCTAATATGGGTGAGATGTTGTAATGTTCCTACCTAAAAATAAAAAATAAAAAATAAAAAATTAATTATCGGCCATAAAAAATGTCACTGAGAAAAACAACACAATATAGGGGAGATGTTGTAATGTTTCTACTTAACAAAATAAAAAATTAAAAAAAAATTTGAATTATCCGCAAAAAAAATGTTGGTCATGCACATGGTTTTAAAACCATGTGCAAGGCCTCTTAAAAACCCATGGTTTTATTGTACATGGTTTAGGAGGGCCTTACAAATGGTTTTAAAGCCATGTACAAGGCCTCCTAAACAACCCATGGTTTTGTTGTACATGGTTTATGAGGTAGTTGCAAATGGTTTTAATACCATGTGCAAGGCCTCCTAAACAACCCATGATTTTAGGAGGGCCTTGCACATGATTTTAAAACTATGTATGGGTGAGATGTTCTAATGTTTTTTCCTAACAAAATAAAAAATATTATATATAGCCATAAATAGTATTAAATATTAATAATAATATTATTATTTGTGAACCTTAAATAAAAAGATGTGCCTTTTGGTCTGAATCACATTAAAGCTGATACTTGACTACAATACTTAAGAAGAGGTCTCCACCTCCAAATATTTGATCCCTTTCGGCGCTTGATAGAGCCTAGGATTTGGATCTATGCTGGTATTTATCCATTTCATTTATGAAACATATGTTGTAACGCTTGCTTAACGTTTTGTAAAGCTATGTAGCATAACGTTTCCATAAAAAATGAAATAAAAATGAAAATGATGTAAACTTTATAATTTTTTTATTGATTTCATCTTAAACTTAGATATATCAAGTACCAAAGGGATATAATATCTTGAGGTGTAAATTTTTTCTTAATATGTAAAAAGTTTAAGATTAAAAGAAAATTACACCTTAAAACATTAGATCTCTTTGGTGTTTGATACATGTGAATTTACGCTGATATCCAAAAAATTTAATTTCAATTTTAAAAATAACAAATACTATTCACATAAAATGTAAATAAAAATGCATTTCAATTTATTAAATATGTAAATATATACAAATTAATATTTTTTATCTTAATAATTTGCAATACAATAATTATTTATTAAGTTTAAATATTGTTTTTTATTTTAATAATTTGCAATACAATAATTATTTATTAAGTTTAAAATATTTAATATAACAAAATATGTTAATTTAAGAATGTATATCATTAAAATAATTAAAGTTTTAATGGATAAATAAGTTTAAATTATTTATTATACATTAAAGGAAATTTCAACTCAAAATGGGCCTTTTAACAATAACTCAAATTCCATGTCATCATGTTTTATTCAATGAAATTTTTTTAAATTTGAAATACCGTATAGGTTTTAAACAAATTTATAATATAAATTTGCAGATAGGTATCATAAAAAAAACTACTTTTTTTGTTTGTATTTTCGACATATCTCCATGTGTGTTTATCAAATTTCGATCGGGAGATCTCCCTGGATGCGAAATTAAATTCTGCATCCAACGAGTACCCACTCGACATACGTTTTTTCAGGTATTTCTTGTTTTTGGGATAGCGTGGTCCATCAAAAATATGTCAAGTGGGTACTCGTTGGATGTAGAATTTAATTTCGCATCCAACAAGCTTTCTCGATCGAAATTTGAGTAAAATCACAAGGAAATATTTAAAAAATACGAACAAAAAACTGTTTTTTTTTCTTTTCTTCCTCCAAAATTAATAAATATTATTTTATTATTTTTCTTAGGAGGCCCAGTTTGAGTTGAAATTTCCTCTAATGATTTTTAATGAATCATACGAAATTAATATTATATAAACAAATCTTTAAAAAATATTTTTATTTTAATTGTTTTAATATTTTTTACTATATAAAAAATTAGTGTGCAACTTGAAATATAAGTAAAATTAATGTGCAACTTGATATATAAACGTTAAGGAATAATGATTTGGTTTCAATGTATTAAGTAATAATTATGCATAAACTAAATTGAATTCTGATTTGTAATGGACCACCACATTTTTATGTTTTTTTAAATGGATGGTAAAAGGACTTTTATAGTTTTTAAGGATGGTAATAAAGATTTTTTTTTAACAGTGGTGAGAAATTGTATAAATTTTATGGATGAATAGTTGTAATGAATATTGTATCATCTTAAATTATTTCGTTTTGATTGATTTATATTGAAATATATTAGTGAAAAAATAAAGTCTTGTCATTGTTGTAAAGTTTGATTATATTAGCTATCTTTAAACTTGGGAATAATTTTTTGTTGGGTTCACTTTTACTCATTGAATAGAGCATCTTGTTTTTCAATGTGTCTCTACTTTCTTCCCAGATCGAATTTAGGTTCATATTTTAGGTGATGCCTTCACTACAATGTTTCTATTTTCCATATAGTCTAAGTTTTAGGTGGATATTTGATAGAACATTTTAATCCATGAATCAAATACTTTGTCTTCTTTTTCTTGTTGAAACAAAAGTTCGGAGGTCTTATTTGTCCTCATGTCAAGTGTAATGCCCACCTTTGACCAAGTTTGACTAGTGAACTTTTGAGGGCACTTATTTGAAAGTGACCTAGTTAAATAAACAAGAATAAGTGTTTTTCTATTTTTTTCATAGAATAAAGATTGTTGGCTAATTAGCAATTTATAAATATCCTAGAATGATGAATAAATTGTGGAATGGGGAATAAAGCAGAATAAATGCTTATGTTATGCAAAATAAAAATAAATGATGTTTTTCTTATTATGTATATGTGAATATTTCTTACTGGATTGCAATAGATGAATAAATGTTGAATAAATTTTGAAATTGAATAAGCACAAGTATTGATTATATTGTGCAACGCTACTAATGTGCGCATTGCGTGTATGTAGTGACAGGTATAACGATTTTTTGACTTACACTCATGTGGAAATAAAGGGGTCGTAGAGAATGAGAAAGCACACATAAGAACACGGCGACTGACTGTTGAATCTTACTAGAAATCCATGCACGATTTTAAATCCCTATAAACTTTTCTTGGGTGGCATGTATCGTATGGGTAGTCCATAACGATTTGGTCACATACGAGGAAGATGAAGTGCGTTCAATAAGAATGATATTATTCCTCAATTGCCATCATTCTCACATAGGTTGTAGGAGAAATATTTTGGGTAACAATTCCTAAATCTCTACAACACACTCCCCACACAAGGAAAGGAAATACAATGATTCTCCAAAGGACCGATAGAAGAGACACCTTGACAATCATGATAATTAAAAATATGTATGCACTTGGATTAGCATATAGGAATTTGCCTTTAGTTTTTATTTGCAAAAAAAAAAATTATTTGATTTTATCTCATATAGACTATAAGATAAGGGTGTGCACACATTTAATAAAAAATGATTTGATATATTAAAGGAAATAGAAATGCATCACATATTAGAGTCTTTGTAAGACTAGGAGTTCTAAATGAGTCAACTAGAGTTTGAACTCCATTTACACACACAGATTGATGAATATGATCACAGGATAAGGGAAAACCTAGTAGGGATTTGTGAAACTCATGTGTACCTTCATGAGAAGCTGACACATGGAGGGTGAATAATAAAAACATAAAATTAAGTAAAAAGGTTAATTTTGCATGAAAAATGGCATGTGTCGTGATGGATTTTCCTATAAAAAGAAGAGATCATTGAAGGGAAAAGGGGATATTTTTCTCTAATGTTGGATGGTACTCATAATGGCCATTTATGAACTTCTATGACTATTGTGAGTTTGGCATTAGGATCAACTTGGTGATCGAGAGGTCATTTATTGGAATCCCTAGCTTGTCTATGATTCTGTTTGGCCCCTTATAGATTTGGGACTAGGAGGAAGGCGAGTACTCCTAGTGTAGTAGGGTTTTAAATCGATGAGTCAATTGACATTGAACAATATTTGGTTCATATTTGGGACTACCAAGACATTCGACAACATCGACAACAACAGGATTGATCTACGGAACATGTTCCTTGTTGTGTATTTTACTTTGTTAGATAGTTAATGAATTTGATTTGCAAGGAAGGTTGTATTGAAGGATTTGCATTAGAGTATGATGTATTTATTTCATTTTTATAATGTTATCCATTTAGTACTAGAAGTCGAGAGGTTTACACATAATTTATAGGGTCATAATTTTTTATTATCCAATGTGTGACACACTCCGAAATGTGTCTACTGTCGAAGATGATTTTTTGTAATTAGATTAATATGCAATAATGAAATGTTTATATATATTTACGATACTAACTCATTTTTAATGCAATATAAATTCTTTATGTTAATATGAAGTTTGAAAGTTTTTAGATAGGGTCCCCAGAATGAGTACTACATTTGGTATCAGAGCTGGTTGAGCCTTGATTGAACAAGACTCACAAATTTCTATAATTTTTTTATTTTGGAATATGAAAGATGAACTAACTAGGATTTTGTTTTACTGTCAGTAATAGGTACGTATTATATATCGATATGTGGAAATTATGTAATCAATTGAAATGCTAATTTAGGATCAAATATTAGTGTATTATTGATTTAAAATTTTCAACAATATTGGTAGGGAAATTGAGAAAAGTTGAATCAAATATTTGGACGTTACAATAAATTAGTTTATTATGACTTCAAGGTTGTTCATATGTTGGTAAGAGAAATGCATTTTAGCATAGTTCTATTATGAATTCCTTATCAATATTGTTATGGAATCCTTGTGAAAATTTGAATGTATTTATATGGGTTGTACTATTCATGGTTGTTACTAATGGAATCAAAGATATATTAAGTAAAACCTTGTTATCTCTGTTCTAGGTATATGAAATTACCGTAGATAAAGTTTAATAAATAAATAAAAGCATCACCATTTAAGTTTTATAGTCGTGAGAGAAGACGGGGAAGAAAAAATACTGTATTTCACATCATAATTATGTTATAATGAGAACTTAAGGAATGAATAGTTGATAATTGCCTATGCTAAAGCCTAGTCGTGCTTGTTACCCAAAAATCATTCAAAGAAATATATTAGTGTGTAGTTGGCACATAAAAATATCCTAGATCGATATATATATGTGTGTGTGTGTGTGTGTGTGTGGTACTATTTTTTTTAATCGAGCTGAGTGGAGATGGAAACTTGCTATTGAAATATGCAACTAGAATGAACCAATTTGAACCAAGCATTGGTTGGTGGAATTTATCTCAAACTCCTCGTTCTTCATCATCAATTCATATTGTAAGAGGTGAGGAAGACATTTAATCTCAGGTTGAGAGTTGGGTGGATCCAACAATCAATTGACTACACTGTTAGTCAAATATGTTAATTGATGAAATTATGGTGATGTATATATGCGATATCCATTTATACTCGACCATATCCAAGAGATCAAGGAGTACCCTTCTTGTGGAGTAATCCCTAGATCCATGCATAGGAAGAAATGGTCGCGCCTAAGTCGTATATTTCACTATTCAACTAAGATTGGACCTTCGATCCCTTGGATAGAGTGTTTTCATGCTTTAACATCTCCCTTCGTCTCCCTCTTCCCCATTGCGGGGTTTGACCACTTGGAGGGTAAAATGGTATATCAAATGCATGGAGATCATGGGGTGATAACATGTGTCCTTGTAATGAGCTCTCTAGGAAGCGGACCATGACCATTTCCACCCAACAGATTCACCTACCTCTAAACGTAATAAGCAATTGGTATAGAATCACAAAGTGACGAACTTAATATCTTCCCTTAGCTACAGTAATAGGTTTAGGTGTTCTTCTTGAGATAATCGTTGGGATTTGTAGTGGGATTTAAACATGTAGATGAGTACAATTAGAATTATTGCTATCTTTATTCATATAT